>JBAPGN010002816.1:5219-47048 GCA_037355405.1 Vitis amurensis
CCCCCCCCGGCCCCTTTTTTTTGTTTTTTTTTTTTTTTTTTTTTGGGGTAAACTTGAGTTGCTCTGGATTCCATGAAGAAATTTGGATGATTCCTCAAACTTGAGTTGTAGGTTTTCCATAAGGAGCCATTGGTTAATTTGGGCTGAAATTGTCCAACAACATTGGCTTGATCTCTATACATTTCCCTTTCAGCTGAAATTGCAGGGCATTCCTCCACCAAATGTTCATATGATTGAAATTAGGACAAGCTTCACGTTGCACTGGTGCTTCAGCAACAGACTTGCACTTCAATGTAATTCTTTTCAGCTCCAGCTCCTCCAATTTCTTGTTCATAGCTGCAACTTGCTTTCATATCATCATCTTTCTTCAAGGTACTACATCCAGCCTTTGCATTGAAAGCATTCAGTGAGACTTCATCTTACCCACTTCTCCTTTGGTTTTTGGTTCATCCCATTCCCCTTGAACTTCAGCTACATAGCTCAAGAAATCCATAGCTTCCTTTGGATTTTTGCTCATGAAATCTCCTCCACACGTTGTCTCGAGGAGTTGCTTCATTGAGGAGGACATCCCATCATAAAAATAACTCACCAATAGCCAAGTATCAAAGCCATGATGAGGGCAAGCATTTATAGCTTCCATATATCTTTCCAACACTCATAGATTCTCATTCTGCTTTAGCTGAGAAGTTGAAATTATGCCTTTTCAAGCCATTTGTTCTTAGTGGGAAAAAATTTCTTGAGGAATTCAGCTTGTAAGTCGAGTCCAAGACGGATACCCTTGGCCTTAAAAGAAATTAAGCCAAATTTTGGCCTTATCTTTAAAGTAAAAGGAAATACTTAAGCGCCTCATCAAATCAATTGAAGCTCCTCCCTCTTGGAATGTTACAAAACATCTTTCAAATTCTTGATATGTGCATACGGATTCTCACTTTCCATCCCATGGAAAGTGGTAGAAGTGAGAAACAAGATAACGGTCTGATCACTAGCTGCTCTGTAGGGGCAACTATACATGATGGGACTCATACGAGGTGGATGCATGCGGTCCCTCATTGATCTGAATTCATTGAGATTATCTTGACGACCTTGGTGACTATGCTGATCTTCAGGTGTAGCTTCCATGATATTCAAGCTTAATTCGAATTCTTTTTTTTCTGAGGTGTATCACACTTAACAAGCCTTCCTCCACTGTCTCGTATCCACTTTGGCATACACAACTAGTATCTATCTGCAACTTAAATAAAAACTAAGGACAACAACAGAAACAGGGCTACAACAACAAAATTAAACTAGGCTAAATTTTAAAAGATAAACTTAGATTATGAATAAATAAAGAAAGAATGAGAATTAGTAAAGTGAAAGAAACGTTACCAACTTGTGATGAAAATCACAAGTGCTCAAAAATGGTATCACTATAAATTTGACACCTTCCCCGGCAACGGCGCCATTTGATTCGTGCCCAATTGGTGTATCAGCTGATTCGTGTCCAGCTGGTGCTCCTTGATTGAGGGAGTAATCAACAAAATTTATAACCTATAACACCATATACTAGGGTAGCAAAGAAAAAGCTACTATAGTATAGCGGCTCTAGGATCGTTCACTGGGAAGGATTAGCAAGCTATCAATGACACCAATTCAAAGTGAATTGGTCTTGATTCATTTCAAGGTTAGCTTAAGAAATAAAACACAAACTTTGATTGGTAAAGATTTAGACTTAAACTAACTAACACAATAAGTAATGGGAATAACTTAGGAAGAAAAACATTCCTTGGAGAGTTAGGTTCACTGGGGTGGTTCCTCATGCAAAAGACATAGCTCCGGTCAGATGGTTCATTTCCTTGCGTTAGAGATTCAACATATAGTCAATTCTCTAACCGGTGTTGTACAGACACATCCTTTAATTAGATTTCACTTTAATTCTCTCACTGATGCAACTTGCAATGGTTTAAGCCTCTCACTAAGCCTTAACCATTCAAGGTGATCTTTAACCTTGGACTTCCCTTCTTAAGCTCGCAAGAGATAACTAATGGATGTCTCCTTGGAGTCCAAAAGCTTACCAAGTGTTGGCAATTCCAGAAAATCCTACCCTAAAGTCACCTCCCAGAGGCTCGCAAGGGGTAAACTAGTGCATCTCCATGGTTGGAAATCACTTGCCTTACCAAGTGTTGGCCCAGGTGACTCTAAGGTGTTTTAAGTTAACTAAAAACATAGAAATCACTAAAGGATTTCACTTCCTCTTCATTAATGGCTGAAACCACAAAGCTTTGCATCCTTGCACTTGAACCTTCCCCGGCAACCTTAGCTCCAAGGAACTAGAGGTTTAGTTACTCATTCTCTGGGGAAAATTCCTCAGAGAGTTCATAACTTAGTAAGAAATAAATAATACGAAGTGAGAAGGTAAGACAATACAAAGAACTGAACTTTACTAGCTTTCCCAAAACTTTACAAAAGGATCTCCTCTCCCCTCAGAACAGGCTCCCGAGAGGTATTTATATGAACATAATATAAAACTAATTATTACAAAGATATTTTCTCTTTTTTACTAACTTAAGAACTAAGGAATCTTGTAATTGGTGGCTTACAAGGAGTATTTTGGGATTTAGACAACAAAAATATGATGTAAAATATCTCCCAATGTCGGTAGCAAATATCGGGATGCTCTAGGAACCATTTCGCAAGAGAAAATGGTGTCTGCGAGATTTCGCAGACACTGAAGAAGGGCTGCGAAATCACTTCGCAACAAAAGGCTATATCCGCAGGGCTGCGAAGTTGGCTTCCATCTTGAGGTTCCCAGCTTCCTCTCGTCGCATATGTCGGGGTAACTTCAGGAGGAAATACACCATACTGTTCAAAAAGGCTGCGAAATCACTTCGCAACAAAAGGGTGATTTCGCAACACTTTGCAAAATGCTTCCTTCAACTCGGAGTGATTGGCTTGCAATGGCTGCAACTTCTTCGTTTCAACTCCGAATTGCGCACCGTTTGAAGCATTGGATTTGTTGACTTCCTGATATTTGAAATGGTATATAGCATGCATCAATTGGACTTCAGAAAGTGCTCCAAAAGTGGCTGCTACGACTGTCATCAAGAATATGCTTCATGGCAGATTCTCTTAACTTTTTCTCCTTGCATTCCGGATTTACTCTTGGCAAATGACTTCCAAGCTTTGCCCAAAATTCCTCATAACTCTCCTCAACCTTGAATTGCTTTGGTGATCAAAGTACTAACAAAAACACCAAAACTTACACAAAGTGATTAAAATTGCTTTCAAGGGTCCTTAACATGCCAATTGAGTTAAAAGGCCTAAACTACTACTCAAAAGTGTTAAAAAGGATTAATTATAGGCTATCAAATAGCACTTTTTGAGTAGTAATCAATGTCCACATTTGACCATGCAAAAACATCCAGATATGATTTCAGCAATTGAAGGAGTCCATCTCTCTCATTTGTAGACAAGACTAATCCAATCCTCAACTTTTTAGGTTAATCCCTTGTACCAAGATCAACAATCTCACCCTCTCCTTGAGCAAGGGCAATTTTCTAATATTCGGAACTTGGATCAAAATAAAAGGCATCCTCATTTGAATCATATTGTATGGGCTCATCATATATGCCAAATACATGTAATGTGTGTGAATGTGATGCACATAAGGAAACATCATCATTATGAGAGCTAGAAAAATACTAAAAAATTGCTTAAATCCATATATGAAAATGCGAGTACATAGTCAAATTGGGAGACAAATCCCGATAGTACATCAAAAGAAAGTTGTGGGTCCACATGATCAGACTCTACCACAACTGGGCTAACAGTGCCCTTAAGTACATCATCATAAAAAAAACATTCTTCGGTAGCTCAAGGGTGAGAGGAAGTTGAATATCTTCTAAAATCTCAATACATAAAACTCCAAATAAATCAAATGAAGAAACAAACTTTGGGTGAATAGTATTGACAACTTGACCCATGTCCATTATGAACATCTCATCATCGTACTCATCATGTAGAACCATATCATCCATGATGTTTGCAAGCTTTAGAAATATCTCATGACCATTAGTCTCCTAAGGAAAGAAGAGTGACAACAAGCTAATATGATCTAAGAACGGAAAAACAACCATCACAAAAGTGAAAGTGACTAAAGGTTCATCACTTAACTATAGTTGGTGGAAGAGATATTGAAGCTCAGTCTCCTAATCAACATTGAGTCCATTAGTAATCCCCTCTAAACATGATTGCACCTCTAGTCTTATCATAGAGTGATCAACTAAGTGCCTCTTGTATGGGTGAATAGGAAAATCAAATGAAATATGAAGCAGATAGGCCCTAAGCCTCTCCTTGTGAAAAAGCACCATGTATATCTAATCAAACTCTATGAGAACAAAACCAAGGCTAAAAAGAGTGTCTTGATCAATAGTGGCTATGAACTCTTCTAGCCCATGTTGATGACGTCCTAAACCCAAACAAGGGAAGAAAGACATTGATCTTATCATATCTAAAACAACTATGTTGTCATGCTCATCAAATGGGAGTGTCACAAAATCTCTAGGAAATTGTTCAATATCCATAAACAGTACCTCATCAAAGGTGAAACAGGTCATAAACATATCCTCATCAGTATGATTGATTTGAAACATTGGCTTTGAGGAAGTAAACACATCTCCTATGGACCGTACTGTAATGACCCATCCTTATGAATAAACTTCACCTTTTAATGATGGGAAGAGGGGATAGCTCCAGCTCTATGGATCCAAGGCCGGCCTAATAACATGTTAAAAAATGTAAGAATCTTCAAAAATTGAAATAAAGTAGGAAACATGAACGGGCCTTGATTGGAGCCAAAATATGTTCTCTAATGACACATATTCAATATGATTTGTGCACCAAAGGATACTCAAATCACCCAAATTGACCTAAATCGATGCTAAGGCCCTATACATGAGTTTAACTTGTATTTTGGATATTTATCTTAGGTTCAAGGGAAGAAAAGGGTGCAAGTTGAATCATTTTAGATTTTGAAATATCAAGAAAGGGTTAAATGAGGAAATAAGCGAGTTAAGACTCATGGACCATGAGGAAAGGTAAGACCAGGATATCATTAGTTTGGGAGATGAGAAATGACCATTATGGAGTAAGAAAGAAGTCAAGAAAACATGGAAAATGAGGCATGAAGCAAGATTCAGCTGCATGGAAATTTAGAACTCAAAATCTGAAGACGACATATTCTTAAGACTTTGAGGACAAATTTGGAGCACTTATTAAACTTTATTTTAGGAATAAAATATATTTTTTCAAAGCTCTAGAATTCAGGAGTCCAACGCTTCAAACGGTGTACATATCAGAGCTGAAATGAACAAGTTCTGACCATTTGAAGACAAATGCGCAAAGCTAAAGGACCATTTCAAAATGATTTCAAAATTCAACTTATGAATTCGAAATCCAATTCAAAATGGCCCTAATTTCAAGTTCATCCACTACCACTTTGATTTTTTTGCCTTCTCTACCTTGGGAATTGCATCTAGGGCACTCCATCTACCCTAAGTGGGCACTACACGACTAGAAATCACCATTTTATTATTTTTTTAGTTATTTTAAGTAATTATTTTGTAATAAGTGGCCAATGAGAGTGTGCCACATGTTAGGTAATTGATGATATTATATAAACTCTCTTATTTCTAGGGTTTAGGAATTTTGGATCATCTTCAGGGAATTTGGCAACTTTTTAGGGAAGAAAATAAGAACTTTGGTTTGTTTTCTTTTCTTCTTTATTGAACATATTGTTTTTAGTTTATTTTGATTCAAATTATGGATTTTTACCCTATTATGGATTGTGAATGTGACATCACCCCCATGAGAGGCTAAAAATCCAACTTGGGGCTTAAAGTATGAAAACCTAAGGGTTTGGCAATCTATAGGGACAATGGAGAAATCATTATACCAATGAGATTAATTATTAGTTGAATTACAATTTATCAATTTTTTATCCTATCCTTGGAAGTTAGTTTAGAGAATGATACAGTAGGTTATTACTTGATACTAGTGATTCTTGGTAACTCTTGATCATTATTTATCTCGTTCTTCTCTATCATTATTTGCCCCAAAGCAAAGCTATAAGGAGTAAAAAGGGTTAAAAAAACCAAACCTTAAACTAGTAATCAATATCATTCATTTGGTGGTTTTAGGAATCTATTTTAAAAATAAAAAAATTAGGTTTCGGATGCAGTTTTGAGTTATAGAACTCAAGATTGATCGCGAATGGCTAAAGACCTTAAAACCCTAAGATCACTTTACTTAAGAAACTCTTGTTCTCTCTAATTCTATACCTTAAGTTAGATTGTGGAAAGCCCCAGACGTGAATGAATTAAATTAAAAATCAATATTCATTTTGTTATTAATTAAGTTTCACTTCATAAAAGTTACTTCACATATTTTTTTCACTTTGGGATTCAAACAAAAGCAATTTATTTATCCTAATCTTGACAATTTCCATAAGCCATTCCCTGAGGATGGTACCCGAAGTACTACAAAAGTCGTAGTGACTCTTTCTCTAGTTTTCATTAACCAAAGTTGCTACATAAAACGCTTAGTATTTTGAACAATAAAGAAGATCAATCAAGAAATTGATGCCGTTATTGGGGATTAGCAATCGTCATAACTAGGATATAGTACATTACTTTGTTATAGTTCTTTGAATTTTATTTTTCTTTATACATATTTTTCTTCTATTTTATGCTTGGTCGAGAAAGAAATCTTTCAGGTAGACTTCAAAGAATAACCGAATCTCAACCAAATATGGACACTAAAGAGATTAACAACAACAATAACAGGCCACGACTACCTATCCAGGACCAAAGAACTATGAGAGAGTTTCTAAATCCTCTCAAGTTGAGCACACCATCGTGTTTTATGCTACCTCCAAATCAGGATCATGTTACCATTCAACCTTAAGTGGTATCTCAATTACCCATTTTTAGGGGGATAGAAATGAAAACTCATACTTTAACATCTAGGAATTCGAGGAAATTGTTTCAATTTTTTGAGAAGCCAATACTCCTTTGGAGATCTTCCACATGAAACTATTCCCGTTGTCATTGAAGGATAAAACTAAGACTTGGTTAAATAGTTTTAGACCCTATAGTATTAGAAATTAGGGTGATCTATAATCAATGTTTCTGTAGAAATTCTTTCCAACACATAATACTAGTACATTGAAAAATGGTATCTCAAATTTAAAGGCTATGAAGGATGAAAATTTTTTTACATGATGGGAAAGATTCAGGGAGATGATCCCAGCATGCTCCCATCATGGATTTGACAAATGGATGCTAGTATCGTATTTCTATGAAGGTATGTCACCATCAATGAAACAACTTCTTGAGACTATGTGTGGAGGAGATTTCATGAATAAAAACCCTGATGAAGAATTTCAATTCCTTGATTATGTTGTCGAGGTATCTAGAAGTTAGGAAGAACCAATCGTCAAGGAACCACCTAGAGATAGAATAGTGAACAAGGTAAGAGCTAGTGGAGTGTATGCAATACCAGAAGGTTTAGATATCCAAGAAAAGATTGCCACTATTATAAGGAGGTTTGATGGTTTGGAAGCTAAGAAAGTTCAAAGGTTCAAATAGCCAATGAGGAAAGAATGCAACTATGCTTGATATGTCAGTCCATGAAACATGATGTGCATTCCAACCCTATATTACCTATAGTATATGACATGTTCTTTGAGCAAGCTAATGCTATTGGAACCCATAAGCAACCAATGAACAACTCTCCATACTCTAACACTTATAATTTGGGTTGGAAAAATCATTCAAATATGTCATGGGGAGGTAACAATAATGATAAGTTCCAGCATCAAGGCAATCAGTATCAAGGTTATCAAAGTAATGAGCAATAAGAATTTGCACCTCAAGTAATAAGATCACAAGGTTTTTAACAACAAGGATAGATTTTATAATCTATATCAAGCTTGGAAAACATGATGAAGCAGTTCATCTAACACCAAGGTAAGATCAATAAGGATCAAGAGAGGACTAATGCTCAAACATCACAAGCAATCTCAAACATTCAAGCCACTTTCAATCAAATCACTATAAGTATATCTTAAGAGAAAGGTAAGTTCCCTGCTTAGCCACAACAAAATCTGAGAGGTGTATGCGAAATTTCAGAAGTAAGGAATGAAGAATGCAAGACATTGATCACACTTAGAAGTGGAAAAGGATATGAAGGACCTAAGAATCTAATGGTTGAAGACAATGGCACCAAAGATAATGGTCCAAATTTGGGAAGAAAGATGGAACATGAAAAAGAATCAGAGACACTTGAAGAAATCATTGTGAGTAAAGAAAATGATAAATATGTTAATCCTTTGCCATTTCCCATAACACATGAAAAATAGAGAGTAGGAGATAAGACCTTAGAAATATTGGAAGTATTGAAGCAAGTTAAGATAAATATCCCTCTCTTAGATAAAATCAAGCAAGTTCCCATTTATGCAAATTCCTTAAGGACTTATGCATAGTAAAGAGAAAGATTAAGTTAAGTAATAAGGCATTCCTCACCAAATAAGTAAAGCCTTAGTGAAGTACAAAGATCCAGGGTGCCCCACTATTTCAATGCAAATAGGGGATACATATGTGGAGAAAGTTTTACTTGATTTGGGAGCCAATGTGAATCTCTTACCATACTCCATCTACAAGTAACTAGGGTTAGGAGAGCTCAAAACCACTACTATTACTTTGTCTTTGGTTGATCGATCTATCAAAGTACCTAGAGGAATAGTAGAGGATGTGTTGGTATGAGTTGACAAGTTCTACTATCCTGTAGATTTCGTGGTACTAGACACTGAGCCATTATGTAAGGGAGTAACTTTTGTGCCTATCATTCTTAGAAGACCCTTTCTAGCAACAACAAATGCCCTTATCAATTGTCGAAATGGAGTAATGCCACTTTCTTTTGGCAATACAACATTGGAACTTAATGTATTTAACTTAAGTGATCAACAATGAGGAAGAAGAGGGTGAAGAAGCATGTTGAATTGAAACTCTTATTCAAAGGGCCACTAACCAAATCTTGCAAAATATGGAACCAATGGTTGATTCAATTTCATCAACTGAAGGAGTGCAAAGAAGAAAGTTGTTGAAATTCCCAAGGAATGTAAAAAAACATGGAATGAATAGGAAGGTTAACTTAGGTGTTTTAGAGGAAGAACTATATGAAAAGTGGATGAAAGCAAGAGATAAGTCGAAATTTCATCATGGTAAAGGGAATAAGAGGAGAAAGTTCAAACCAAATATGAGGCAAGTTCCTATTTTTGACCCCATCACTCTACTCAATCCCAAAATTGACCATAAGTTTAAGGAGAAAGACCATTGCCTCAAGTCCCTTAGAGAGCAAGTGTGGCCATAGGAGGAAACTTTCCATCTTGTTGATGGAGAGATTCCAAATGGATGATGCATTTTCCTTTATCTAGTAGGTAAATTAGGTTTAGGTTGCTTTTTGGTTTTTGTTTTTGTTTTCATTTCTTTTTCATTTATTCATGTTTAGGTATTTCTAGTTTATTTCTCCTTTAAGAGTTTTAGGAGTTGAATAGTTATGCTTTGTTTTCTTGTCTTTTCTTTTCTTATTTAAGATAATTTAATAATTTTTATCTCTTGGTAGCTTTCTTATATTGTTTCCCAGATGATTGGTTGATATAGGATTTGGTTTTCTGATTTGCCATTCCGATTCTATGATCATGAGGTAACATTTCCACCTTATTCTTTTCACTTGTTCCACACATTAAGGACATTGTGTAATTTAGGTTGGGGGGAAGGTATATTAGCCTTAATTTTTTTTCAAAAGTTTACATGCTATCTTTGGTCAATTAATGAGATTCTTGATTTGCCTCAGTGACTCATGGTTTATTTTGCTTGAGAATGCTTTAAGTAGCATTATTTCTTTAGAATTTGAAAAGAAATACAGTTAGAGAAAGAGTATTATTTCACTTACCTTATCTTTCTATACCTTTAAGTGCAAAAATAGTTAGGTTGAATCCTTGAAATACCTTTATTTTTTCTTTGACAGTTATTTTCTATTTAAGACTCAAAGCACACACAAAGCATGTGTACCCTTATGACATCTTGATTATGATAATTTATTTAGCTTAAAAGAAGTTGTTCTTAAGAAACAAGAGGAGGAAATAAAAAATATATAACCAAAAAATGAAAATGATTGATTTAAGCTTGAGCAATTATCTGAGGGGGTAATGGCCTTATGTTTTCAAGCTCTAGTGCCCAAAACCAACTGGTTAGGAGTCATCGATATCTTGCTTGTTACACAAGCTAAACTTAGTTTTTTTTATAAAAAAAGGATAAATGTTTGAGAAATTCGACCTTGTTCTACCTAAAGGGTAAGTGGCATAAAGGTCCTTAATACCTGGTACCTTGGGTGAAAACTCAAGAGTTGCCGGTGGATCCCTATTGAGCCATATCGAAGGAGATTTCCTAAACTAAGAAAGAAAAATCAAAATAAATTTTTTTCCATCTTTAACTTAAAGAATGAAGAAATTTGAGTTTAAGAAAAAGTCTTAAGAAGAATACTATGAGGGGAAACCAAAATTAAGCACATGAGGTTTAGGTGAAAAGAAACGATCAAGGGAAAATCAAGAGACATGAAGGGAAATGCTAAACATGGATGCATGTTTATGTATACAAAGATAAGGTGAGAAAACTAAGAAATTGCATGTCTTTTGTCCTCTTACTCAATTCTAGGAAATTTGACTACTTATGTTGAGTCGCTATGGATTCATGAATCCTATTACATATTTTTCATTCTTTTTTACTCTTTTCATTTGCTAGGGACTAGCAAAGTTTAGGTTGAGAGGGAATTATTAGAGCCAAAATATGTGCTTTAATAGCACATATTTGATATGATTTGTGCACCAAAGGACACTCAAATCACCCAAATTGACCTAAATTGATGTTAGGGCCCTAGCTATGAGTTTAACTTGTATCTTGGAGATTTACTCAAGTTCAAGGGAAAAAAAAGGATGCAAGTTGAATCACTTTAGATTTTGAAAGATCAAGAAAGGGTTAAATGAGGAAATAAGCAGGTCAAGACTCATGAACCATGAGGAAAGGCAAGACGAGGATATCATGAGTTTGGGAGATGAGAAGTGACTATTATCGAGTAAGAAAGAAGGCAAGAAAACATAAGAAATGAATCATGAAGCAAGATTCAGTTGCATGGAAATTTAGAACTTAAAATCTGGTGTCAACATATTCTTTGATTTTAAAGACAAATTTAGAGCACTTTCTGATGTCCATTTTAGTCATACTATATATTGTTTCGAAGCTCTAGAAGTTAGGAGTCCAATGCTTTAAATGGTGTATATATAGGATCTGAAATGAAGAAGTTATGGCCATTTGAATACAACTACACAAAGCTGAAGAACCATTTTGAAATGATTTCGAAATTCAACTTATGAATTTGAAATCCAATTCGAAAGGACCCCAATTTCGAATTCACCCACTTCTATGTTGATGTTTCACTTCCTCTACCTTGGAAATTGCATCTAGGGTACTCCATCCACCCTAAGTGGGCCCCACGACTAGAAATCACCATTTTATAATTTTTTAAAATCAGTTTTAGGTAATTATTTTGTAATAAGTGGCCAATAAGAGTGTGCCACATGTTAGGAAATAGACGATATTATATAAACTCTATAATTTCTAGGCTTTAGGAATTTTGGATCATCTTCCTAGAGTTTGACAACTTCATAGGGAAGAAGACGAGAATTTTGGTTTGTTTTCTTTTCTTCTTATTAAATATATTGTTTTTAGTTTCTTTTGATTCAAATTATGGATTTTTACCCTGAGAAAATAAAGGCTAATCTTAAATAAGAAAAAAACACCCAAGAAGGGGGTGAATTGGGTTTTCAAAATCTTTGTCAACACAACAAATTCAAGCATAATAGAAGCAAATATAAAGAGATAGAGTTAGAGAAATCAAACTCAGATTTAATAGTGGTTCGACACTTCCTTGCCTACGTCCACTCTTCTCAAGCTCCTAACTAAGTGAGGGTTCCACTAACTTAAAGCTTCAACCAAGCTTCTAATCTCCTTTACACTTGGATTCCGGCTCCAATGGGCTCTTACACAATCTCTTCAACATTTAACTCACTTGAAGGCTTTAACACTCAATTTTACAAGAATGAATCCCTCAACCTAGCTCAATGATAGCTCAAATATAAATCAAAGCGAGATGCAAGTGAAGATTTAATGCACCAAGAAAGAAATGAGAGATTTTAAGGCAAGAACAAGTGGGTAGACAAATAAATGTAAGTGTTCTCTATATCATAAATGAAGTGGATCTCTCAATTTATAGGTTTCTAACATCGGGATCCAAGAAAAACAAAAAGCAACCTCAATCGGTTGAGCTGGGAGTCAACCGGTTCACTAGCAGTTGGAGCATTTAATGCTTTGGCAGGTTACCATTGCTTCTACCGGACCTCGACTGAGAAGGAGAATACCTCGACTGGGAAGAAAAGGCTACTGGATGAGAGAGAGTGTTTTTAGAACTCCTCGACCGGACCTCGACAGGGCAAGGGGAACCGGTCGACCAGTACCCTGGCCAGTTGAGTCGGTTGGCCAGTGCCTCGACTGGTTCAACCTTTTGGCCTCGAAAACCTATCTTTTTCAATTCTTTTCTTTTCTAACACTTAGGCAATGTCTTTAGGTAAATTAATATGCCAATTTTGAAACGTTTTTCCTAAGGTACATTTGATAAAACTCGGGTTTTAATGAAATTGTAACTTTAAAGAATAAACTGAGTTTTTCAAAGATGCATGAAATGATATGTAAAACCTAAGTGCACGCATGCATTCATTTTACATTTGTTTCCTATGATTAAAGGTCTTCCAAATGTCTTGATCTTGTATTCATTAGATCCTTTGATGAATTTCCAAATTAATACTTGAGATTCTTTATAATTTAAACCAATTAGTAACTTAACCATGGTTTGTTATCATCAAAACCTAATTAGGAGAACCCTTGGGCTAACAATCTCCCCATTTTTTATGATTACAAACCTTGGTTATCTAGGAGAAGAAAAATCTCCTCCTCAAACCAATCATGGATCAATCAATCAAAATTTATAAAGTTAAAACCAAGAAAATCAAGACATGCTAGAGAGAATGAATTTTAAATAAGAAACAGTGTAAGTCATGAAACATATAGCATAACCTATATAAGTCAAAAGTACATGAAACATATAAGTCTATCATATATATGATCCAAACAAATGATATGACGATGATATGCATGTAAGTCTCCTAGATCCTAAATATTTCCCCTTTTTGGCAACATAAAAAAGAAACAAATGGGGTCTCTATGAAATCAAGGCTGATGAGGTGGAGGTGGAAACACGGAGCGTAGGTAAGCCATCATCTCCTCATGCTGACTCTCTTGGCGACCCTCAATGTGCTCAATCCTCTGGTGGAGATGCTCAAACGTAGCCTAATACTGATCCATGCGAGCCTCGAGACTCTCAAACTGTGAGGTGAAGCCAGTCTGATATTGATCCATGCGATCCTCCATGGAGTAGAATCGAGTATCACTAACTACTACAAGCTCCTCTATGGGAGTACCGAGAGAGCTAATCTGAGTAGATAGATCTATCCAAGGCTCATGATCAAAAGCGTGAGGTGCCTGATGAGGTGGAATCTCTATGTGAGAAGGCTCAATGAATGATGGCTGAGAAGATGGTCCCGCTATGTAAGTCGGCTCAGAAAATGTGGCCTCAAACTGAACACCCTATGATTAGAGTGGAGGAATGTCAAGCTCGGGCTCACTCTATTGAAAGCTTCTCTAAGGCACTCCACCCTCCATTTCTCGTATCTCTGTCTCGTCTTCTACTTTGGGATGCACTTGTCCCTGTCCCCGGGCCTATGATAGTGGTCTCTCTGCTCTCCTATCCAAGAACCATTGGGGGCCTTCTCAAAATTCATCCGCCCCAAAGACCGCTCATCATATGTATCATAACTGTTGGGGGCCTCAAAATCTATTTCTCTGCTCAAATCAGCCCCGACATCCTTGAACACTCTAATGAGGAAGAGGCTATAAGAGAGTATGCGGGTCGTGCTCTCGCAACATGAGATCATGTGCATCATCATCAAATACCCTAAGTGAATCCGTCTTCCCGTCATAATAGAGTCCACGAGGAATGCCTCATGATAGGAGACCTCGTCTTGGTGTTAGCCTTGTGGTAGTAGGATAGAGAAAATCATGCGGTGTAATACTCTGTTGATCACGGTCAAGCTATGGGCCGATGGTTTGCCCATCCCCTAGGTGTCTACAAGTCCGCACATTCTCTAAATGACCTCTCTAGGCTCGAAACCCGGGACAGTGGGCCAAATCTTGGACTCATACACCTTGAGTCCAACTAGAGCAATATCGAAAATGCGGCAGATGCTCTCCGGGTCCAACCGAATCTTGACTCCTCTAACGGTGGAAATAATTGGGCCACCAATGCCATATGTCGCCCTCGAATAGATCACTAATGTCGGAAAAATCAGCTTTGAAACCGTCACCATGGGCAGCCAACCCATCCTACTGAACAATTCTTCAAATCTAAAGTGTTGGAGTTTGGAGAAATTGATATTTCTCCCTGGAACTACTTTCCTTTAAGCAAATTTTTCCTTGTACCGCTGGTAGTCCTCCATGGAGTTGAAAAGAGCAGTTTCAAACCTCACATTTCGGCAAGCCTCCGACTGAGGGGGCTGAGACGACTCAGTTGGGCGGTTGCCCTATGCCCTAGAGGTAGCCGACTCTCTCCTAAGAGCCATGAGAAAGACAGAAATAAAGGAGACGAGGCTGGTAGAGAGAGAAGCACTCACAACCGAAACCCTAGGTGCGCATGAAATGAGAAAACCCTGGTTGTGGCACGCGGGAGGAAGAAAGTGCAATCCAAAACCGAAACCCTAGCCTCCAATCCTCCCAAAAATCCAATCCAAAGCCTTCAATTGGTCCAAACTTTGCTTAAACTGGTCTCTGGAAGTTGAAATGTGAAAAGCCTTGAAGAAATGGAGGAGAATAATGGAGAAAACAACGTGCGGGAGTCTCTTTAAATCCCTAATCCTGATGAACCGGTCTTAATCCGGTCAACCACCTAGTCAATGTAGTCAACGAGTTTGACTTTTCACCTTTTGTGCATTTTCTCGTTTTCTGATCCTCTCCCTACCTTTTTTAGTTGAAATCCCCAATTTTTTATGCCCAATGCCAAGGGAATTTTGATTTTTGGTCAAAATTTGACCATTTATCTAAGTATATGTCTATATGATGCATATGACATGAAATTCATGCAATCAGAAGGTATTTTCATCAAGAATTCATTAAGCAATCATTAGATCATAAAGAAATCACCCCTAGTTGTATTCTAATATCAATAAATTGTTCTTCACTTAGAGGTTTTGTAAAGATATTGGCAAGTTGATCTTTTATGCTTACAAATTCAAGTGTTATGTCACTTTTTTGTGCATGGTCTCTAAGAAAATGATGTCTAATCTCTATATGCTTAGTCCTAGAGTGTTTGATTTGTGCCCAGTTGGTGTATGCCCTGTTGATTGGTGTTCAATCAACTGGTGTACTCTGATTTCAGTCCTCAGACGGGAGTAATCAACAAAATTTATAAACCTATTTCACCATACACTAGGGTAACATTAGCTAACATAGCATAGTGGCTCTAGGATCATCCACAGGGATGAGTTTTCAAATTGCAACTAATATTAGTTTAAAAACTGAAATGGTGTTTTTTTTTTCAAGGTTAGCTTTAAAAGAAAACATAAGTATGTGTGCAAAGGTTGATTTTAAGTGAAACCAAAAATAAAGTAACTGAAATTACTTACAAAGAAAAGTGTTTTTTGGAGTTTTAGATCACTAGGCTCAGGATCCTTATACAAAAAGAGAGATTTTGGTCACTTGGATCTTTTCCTCGCATTGGGGATTTAACATATAGTTATTTCCTGAACCGGTGTGGTACAGATGCTTCCCCTTAATGGGTTCAAGCACTAAATCCCTGTCACTGAATCATCTTGCAATGGTTGATACCTCTCACTTAGTATTGGCCATTCAAGGTGATCCTTAACCTTGGATTACCCGTCAAAAGCTCGTAAGAGATAACTAATGGATGTTTCCTGGGAGTCCAAAAGCTTACCAAGTGTTGGCTATTCTAGATAATCCTACCTTTAAACCACCTCCCAGAGGCTCGCAAGAGATAAACTAGTGGATCTCAATGGACAGAGACCACTTGCCTTACCAAGTGTTGGCCTAGGTGATTTTAAGGGATTTTAAGTTAACTAAAAAGATAAAAACCATTGACGAGTCACACTTTCTCTTCATTAAAAATTGAAACAACGAAACTTCCACTTTTGTATCCGGAACCTTACCTAGCTTCCTTCACTCCAAGGAACAAAAAAGTCTAGCTGCTCATCCTTTGGGAAAACATCCTCAGAGTTTGATTTGCTAGAAAAAAGAGTAAAAGAGAAAACAAAATGAGAAGGTAAGGCAAAGCAGAGCTATGTGTATTACTTTATGAAAAACTATACAAACTTCGTCTCCGAGAAAAACTCCCAAGAGAGCTTCAAAAGAAAATTACAATAGATATTATATAGAGAGGCTATTCACTCCTCTTGCTAACTTCCCAACCAAGAAAACTTGTCATTGGTGGGTTACAAGGAGAAAATAGGGATTTACACACAAATATCTAAAGATAAATATCAAACGGAGTCTTTGCGCAAATATCTTATATTACAGGTGGATTTTGCAAGTTCAAACGCAACTTGCGAAAATTTCGCAAGTTGAAATTGTCCATTTCGCAAGTTGTGAAATTGTCCTGCAACTTATCAGCTCTCTGTCTTGCAGCAATTCCTTTCCTCTTCCTATTTCGCAAGTTGGATTCCACAACTTGCAAAATTGCTGGATGGTTGATTTCTTCTGTGATTTTCTTCCTTGTATCCTCATTTGGCTTTGGCAAAGGGTTAAGAAGCTCCAAAGCTTAGTTTCTTCATGAATTTGAACTTCAACTTGCTTTGCCATGAACTATACAAAGATCTCCCTCATTCTTGGATTGCTTTGGTGATAAAAAAAACTATCAAAAACACTAAAACTTAACACAATTTGATTAGAAACGATTGCAAGGGTCTTTAACATGACAATTGAGTTAAAAGGTAATAACTACTACTCAAAAGTGTTTAAAAGAGTTAATTACAAGGTATAAAATATCACTTTTTGAGTAGTAATCAGTGTTGCATGGGATTTTTTTATATATTTATGGCACTAGTATTATCACATTTAATAGGATTATGCTTAAAAGATAAATCAAAATCATTAAGTGTTTGTTTCATCCAAAGAATTTGTGCACAACACAAACCGACTACTATGTATTCGGCTTCCGCCGTTGACAAAGCTACCAAATTTTGCTTCTTACTATGCCATGAAACAAGTGAGCGTCCTAGGAAATGACAAGTTTCACTTGTGCTTTTTCTTTCAACCTTACAACCGAAAAAATCGGCATCCGAAAATCCAATTAATTCAAAGTTATCACTCTTAGGATACCATAAGCCTATGTCCATTGTCCCTTTCAAATATCTAAGAATTCATTTTACGGCACTTAAATGAGATTCTTTAGGACAAGATTGAAATCTAGCACACAAGCATACACTATACATAATGTTGGGTCTACTAGTGGTCAAATATAGAAAAGAACCTATCATGCCTCTATACATAGTTGAGTCAATGGATTTACCTTTCTCATTCTTATCAAGCTTGATGGATGAGATCATTGGAGTCTTCATTGTTTTGGCTTCTTCCATGTTGAACATTTTGAGAAGATCTCTTATATACTTTGCTTGATTGATGAAGGTTCCTTCCTTTAGTTGCTTGATTTGAAGTCCAAGGAAGAAGTTGAGTTCTCCCATCATGCTCATTTCAAACTCATTATGCATGCACTTAGAAAATTCTTCACAAAGAGATACATTAGTAGCTTTAAAAATAATATCATCAACATATATTTGAACTAAGAGCATATCCTTTTCTTTGGTCTTTATGAAAAGAGTTGTATCAAATTTTCCCATTTTAAAACCCTTTTTCAAAAACAATTTACTCAATCTTTCATACCATGCTCTAGGTGTTTGTTTCAAACCATAAAGTGTCTTTTTAAGTTTAAAAACATGGTTAGGAAAGTTAAAACTTTGAAAACCAGGTGGTTGTTCAACATATACTTCTTCATTTATAAATCCATTTAAAAAAGCACTTTTCACATCCATTTGATATAAAACAAAGTCTTTAAAACATGCAAAGACAAGTAGCATCCTAATGGCTTCCAACCTAGCTACAGGGGAAAAGGTTTCTTCATAATCTATCCCTTTTTCTTGATTAAAACCTTGGGCTACCAATCTTGCTTTATTTCTAACAATTATGCCATTTTCATCCATTTTATTTCTAAAGACCCATTTAGTTCCAATAACACTTTGATTTGAAGGTCTTGGTACTAATTCCCATACTTCACTTCTTTCAAATTGATTTAACTCATCTTGCATAGAAATCATCCAATTTTCATCAACTAAAGCATCATGTATATTTTTAGGTTCAAATTGAGAGATAAAAGCAAGATTATTGCAAATATTTCTAAGAGTTAATCTAGTTCTTACCCCACTAGATGGATTACCTATAATTTGATCTTGTGGGTGGTTGATGACAAACTTCCAATCTTTAGGAAGGTCTTGACTTGATTCACCTTGCACTTGTTGAGAAGAGGGTAGTGCCAATGGTGATTCTTCTTTCTTGGGATCCACTCCAATTTCTTCTTGTTGCCTTCTATCTTCAATTTGCAATTTTCCCATAGAGGTCTCCAAACCTAAATCATCATCAAAACTCTCTTTCTTGGAGAGAATTGTTAGATTCATAAAAAATAATATAGATGGACTCCTCTACAACCATCATTCTTTTGTTAAAAACTCTAAAAGCTTTACTTGAAGTTGAGTAACCAAGGAAAATTCCAACATCCGATTTTGCATCAAATTTTCCAAGATTGTCTTTGGTGTTTAATATAAAACATTTGCACCCAAAGACTTTGAAATAACTAATGTTTGGTTTCTTGTTTTTCCAAATCTCATAGGGAGTTTTCCTAAGAATGAGCCTCAATAATATTCTATTTAAAACATAACAAGAAGTGTTAACCGCTTCGGCCCAAAAATATTTTGGTAAATTGTTTTCATTTAGCATGGTTCTAGCCATTTCTTGAAGAGTTTTATTTTTCCTTTCAACTACCCCATTTTGTTGAGGAGTTCTAGGAGCTGAAAAATCGTGGTTAATTCCATGCTCATTACAATATTCTTCAAAATAATATATTTTCAAATTCTCTCCCATGATTACTCTTTATACAAGTAATTGTAAAACCTTTTTCAATTTGAACCTTATTGCAAAACTTTGAAAACTCATAAAAGGCTTCATTCTTTTGATTTAAAAACAAGACCCATGTGTATCTAGAAAAGTCATCCATAATAACATATGCATAAGATTCTCCTCTAAGACTTGGTGTCCTAGAGGGACCAAATAAATCCATATGCAACAACTCAAGAGGCCTAGATGTGGAAATGAAATATTTGTTTTTGAAAGAGTTTTTGATTTGCTTTCCCACTTGACAAGCTTCATAAACTTTGTCTTTTCGAAAATTTCTTTTGGGAAGGCCTCTAACAAGTTCATATTTGTTGAGTTGGGAAATGAGGTCCATGTTAGCATGTCCCAACCTCCTATGCCACAACCAACTTTGATCATGCATGCTTGAAAAGCATCTATCATAGCCATCATATTTTGAAATATTTATAGCATAAACATTATCACATCTATGGTCCATGAAAATGGTTTTATCATTTTGAATATCTTTGATGATGCAATGAGATGCTTCAAAAATCACTTTAAAACCTTTGTCACAAAGTTGACTAATGCTTAAAAGGTTATGTTTTAAACCATCTACTTATAAAACACTTTCATTAAGAGAGGATGTGTCATTACCAATATTGCCTTGACCAATGATTCTTCCTTTTGCATTGTCTCCAAAGGTAACATATCCTCCCCTTTTCTTTGTAAGGAAAGCAAACTTGGATTCATCTCCGGTCATGTGTCTTGAGCATCCATTATCCAAGAACCACTTATCCTTCTTTTATAAAACTCAAGTTAATTTAGGTACCCATATCCTTTTGGGTCCTTGAGGATTAGTGACCTTGGATTTTTCAATCCAAACCTTTTTACCTTTTGAATTTGAATTCTTTTGAGAACCATTTCTTAAAGGACATGTACTACTAATGTGCCCTCCTCTTCCACAAAATTTGCAAGTAGTGGAAGGACTTGCACTTGTGGATTCTTTTACAAAATAATTTTTAAAATACTTTTGATTTTTTGAAGATTTGAATCCTAACCCTTGTTTGTCAAAAACACATTTTTGGCTAGCTAGACTCATTTCAAAAGATTTTTGTCCACAAGAAAATATTGAAAGAGAGGAGGTCAACCATTCATTTTTCTTTCTCAAAATCTCATTTTCTTTTTCAAGATGAATTTTAGAAATTTCAACAATTGAAAAATTTTCTTTTACTTCTTCAAGTTGTTGAATTTTCTTCTTAAGAGAAATATTTTTCAAACTAAGTTTTTCAAAATCCTCATACAATTCTTCAAAAACATCATGCATATCTTCATCACTAAAGTTAGAGTTTACCTCATCAAGTTCATCTATTGCCATGAAGCACATGTTTGCCACTTCTTTCTCATTTTCTTCTTCGGAGGATTCTTCATTTTCACTCCAAGTGGCCATCATTGCCTTCTTCATTCTCCTTTCGGCTTCACTTTTGTAGAGAGGACAATCATATTTAATGTGTCCCAGTTTCTTGCATTTGAAACACACCAAATCTGTTTTCTATTCTCATTTCTCCTTATCACCATGAGATGAAGATTCCTTTTTAGAAAGGTCTATTCTAGAGGTGAACCTTCTTCTTCTAAACCTTTCACTCCTCATGAATTTGTTGAGCTTTCTTGTGATGAGGGCTAAATAATCATCTTCTTCACTTTTTTTTCTTCTTCAACATCTTCTTCTTCCTTAGTTGTAGCTTTTAGAGCTATGCTCTTCTTCTTTTTGTCTTCACCTTCTTGTAGCTTCTTTGCCAAATTGATCTCATATGTCATTAATACCCTATGAGCTCCTCCATATGTAGCTTGGTCAAGTCTTTTGCTTCTTGAATTGTGGTGACCTTTGTATGCCACTTTGATGGGAGTGACCTCGAGATCTTCATCACCTTTTCGGATTCCTTGTAGGTTTTTCCCAATGCTTCAAGACCATTGACAATGTTAGTGAACCTAGTGATCATCTCAACAATAGTCTCATTTTCTTTCATAAAAAATAATTCATAGCTATGAACAAGTAAATTGATTTTTGACTATTTCACTTGATTTGTTCCTTCATGAGTTGTTTCAAGCAATCTCCAAATTTCTTTAGCCGATTTGCATTGACATATTCTATTATATTCATTTCTATCCATAGCACATTGCAAAGTGAAAACAACCTTAGCATTTAATTGAAAATTTCTTCTATCAAGCTCATTCCACTCTTGATTGGGTTTTGGAACCATGACTCCATCAACTAGTTTTGTAGGAAAATTTGGGTCATCTTCAATAACGTCCCATACGTCTAACTTGGTTGATTATAAATACCAAGTCATTTTAGTTTTCCAATAGGGATAGTCGGTTCCAGTAAAAAATAGAGCTCTATTTTTTGCAAAACTTTCAGTGTGAGATGAGCTTGATGGAATAGTCATTTCCTCTTAGATGATTAAGTCTTAAACACGAGGCCTAGCTCAGATACCAATTGAGAAAATAAAGGCTAATCTTAAATGAGAAAAAAAAAACACCCAAGAGGGGGGTGAATTAGGTTTTTCAAAAAAAATTTCAACACAACAAATTCAAGCATAATAGAAGCAAATATAAAGAAATAAGAGTTAGAGAAATCAAACTCATATTTTATAGTGGTTCGACACTTCCTTACCTACGTCCACTCTCCTCAAGCTCCTAACCAAGTGAGGATTCCACTAACTTGAAGCTTCAACCAAGCTTCTAATTTCCTTTACACTTGGATTTCGACTCCAATGTGCTCTTACACAATATCTTCAAGATTCAACTCACTTGAAGGCTTTAACACTCAATTTTACAAGAATGAGTCCCTCAACCTAGCTCAATGATAGCTCAAATACAAATCAAAGCCAGGATGAGACACAAAGGTGCACTAAAGGATATGCAAGTGAAAATTTAATGCACTAAGAAAAAAATGAGAGCTTTTAAGGCAAGAACAAGTGGGTAAACAAATAAATGCAAGTTTTATCTATATCATAAATGAATTGGAGCTCTCAATTTATAGGTTTCTAACCTCGGGAGCCAAGAAAAACAAAAAACAGCCTCAACCGATCAAGCTGAGGGTCGACTGATTCACTAGCCGTTGGAGCATTTAATGCTTTGGCAGGTTACCATTGCTTCAACTGGACCTCGATCGGAGGTTGATCGGGAAGGAGGATACCTCGACCGAGAAGGGAAGGCTACTGGTTGAGAGAGAATGTTTTTAGCACTCCTCGATCGGACCTCAATCGGGCAAGGGGAACTGGTCGACCGATACCCTGGCCAGTTGAGCCGGTTGGCCAGTGCCTCGACTGGTTCAACCTTTTGGCCTCGAAAACTATCTTTTTTTTTTTTTCTAACACTTAAGCAAGGTCTTTAGGTAAATTAACATGCCAAATTTGAAATGTTTTTCCTAAGGTACATTTGATAAAACTCGGGTTTTAATGAAATTGTAACTTTAAAGAATAAACCGAGTTTTCCAAAGATGCATGAAATGATATGTAAAACCTAAGTGCACCTATGCATTCATCTTACATTTGTTTCCTATGATTAAAGGTCTTCCAAATGTCTTGATCTTGTATCCATTAGATCCTTTGATGAATTTTCAAATTAATACCTAAGATTCTTTACAATTCAAACCAATTAGAAACTTAACCATGGTTTGTTATCATCAAACCCTGATTAGGAGAACCCTTGGGCTAACATACCCTATTATGGATTGTGAATGTGACATCACCCCCATGAGAGGCTAAAAAGCCAACTTGGGGCTTAAAGCATGAAAATCTAAGGGTTTGGAAACCTATAGGGACAATGGGTAAATCATTATAACAATGAGATTAATTATTGGTTGAATTATAATTTATCAATTTTTTATCCTACCCTTGGAAGTTAGTTTAGGGAATGATACGGTAGGTTATTACTTGATACTAGTGATTCTTGGTAACTCTTAATCATTAGTTATCTCGGTCTTTTCTATTGTTATTTGCCCAAAAGCAAATCTATAAGGAGTAGGAAGGATTAAAAAGCCAAAGCTTAAACTAGTATTCAATATCATTCATTTGATGGTTTTAGGAATCCAATTTAAAAATGAAAAATTAGGTTTCGGATGCAGTTTGAGTTATAGAACTCAAGATTGATCGCGAACGGCCAGAGACCCTAAAACCTTAAGATCATTTTACTTAAAAAAAACTCTTGTTTTCTCTATTTCTATACCTTAAGTTCGATTGTGAAAAGCCCTAGACTTGAATGAATTGAATTAAAAATCAATATTTATTTTGTTATTAATTTAGTTTCTTTTAGTTAGTTTCACTTCATAAAAGTTACTTCACATATTGTTTTTCACATTAGGATTTAAGCAAAAGCAATTCTTTTATCTTAGTATTGACAATTTCCATAAGACAGTCCTCTAGGATGATACCCAAAGTACTACAAAAGTCGTAGTAACTCTGTCTCCAATTTTTCTTAAACAAAGTTGCTACATAAAAGGCTTTAATATTTTAGACAATAGAGAAGATCGGTCAAGCCTATCTACAAGTTTAGCATTAATATACCCAAAACCTCTTTGCGAGTACTGTCATAGGTTCTAACTATTTGAGTAGATGGCTCAAAGTCTGAAGGTTCAAATCCAAGAGCAATTGTAGTAGCTAATGGGCAAACATTCAGGGTAAAATCATTGTCCAAAATAACAAATGGGACTCAATGCCTGGAACAAACAATTGAGATATAGAGAAGAAGAGTGTGGTTTAGGCCCCTAGGGGTAAAATCATCAATAGAGAAAACAACACATGTGATCTTGTTAGCTATCAACATATGGATCAGACCATCAAAAGATATGGCAGTCTCTACTCGAATTTGGCTTGGTGCCATAATCAACGTCTCTTAATAGGATGTAGATGATGCTAGCAAACTTCAAATAGAGATGCGGGCCTAAGTGCTCTAAAGCTGCCTCAAAATCTTATCATCCTCTCAAGAAATAATACCCTTAAATGTTTGAGGCACCATAGGTGGTGACTGAGTCACTCTCCTACAACGTGTCACAATCTGGACATCCTGAGCATCTAACTCATTAATATCAGGCCTCAAAATAAACAAAGTTGGAACATCATGGCATGCAAGGGTTAATGGCAAAGCTTAAGTCAATTGAAATGACATTACTTCAAGAATCAAATTGAATATTGCAAAAGTTAATGAACTCACAGTAACTCCATCTATCTTAGCAAAATTGGCATTAAACATTATGGGCATCGGCTCATCATCATCCCAACTCAACATATGGATACCATCATTAGGCTTGACAAAATCCACAAAATGTATGCCACTTACTAGAAAAAGAAATATATGTATAAAATAAGTGGGTAGAGGGTTAGTGGTTACACTCAGCAAACCCCAAGTTAACCAAACCCTAATCAACCAAATCTTGAATGGCATGTCTCAAGGCAGTGCACCAATCGGTGCCATGACCTGACCCCTAATGATATGAACAGGGCAAATCCATCCTAAAATGTGGAGGAACGATTTGAGGCAGTGGCCTAGGAGCTAAAGGTGTCAATAGACCAACATCCGTGAGCTTTTGAAAAGCCTAGCTCAACGGCATACCCAATTGTGAAAAATATCGTAGTGTTTTCAAAGAAAATGAAGCAAATGTCTAAGAAGCTCTAGGTTTAGGGTATAAGGCTGGAGGTTTCTTTATGACTTGGGCAACATAACATGATTATACTAGCATGGGTGGCAAATAAGTTTGAGCAAAGGGCTAAAGAGGCGCTTGTAATCTATACAAATGTGAAGAATAAAGAGGATAAGCCTTTACGAGTTGACACTGGCTGGTGATGCCTAGGAGGTCTCTGACTTGTAGAAGAAATGCTACTGACATCTCTCGACGTTTGTTCTCCAGATGGTTTCTTCCTTTTAGAATCAGTAAGGGAAGAATCATACCATAAGCCTCTACAAATACCTTCCTCTCCGCTAAAAAGGGCCACAACCAAGCATCCAAAATTTGTAAAAGGTACCGCCAATCAAATGTCTAGTGATCCTAGGCTACAAACTCCTCATAACCATTTGCATTTGATCTCTCTCTATAGGCAAGTCTATAATCTCTGCAATCTTTCCCCACTAATGGGAAATGATCTCTAGTGAAGTTGCCATTTTATGGACCCACATTTTTCACAATGCATTCCCACTTGATGGTGAGACTCATTTTTAAATGAAAGATTGATTTTTGAAAAAGAGTTAAGAGTTGCCACTTATTTTTATTTATTTTTAAAGGGAAAACAAAATAAGAAGGAAAACTCTAAGTGTGACTTATTTTAAAGGAAATGTTTAGCTATGAAACTGAGTTTAGGTATGAGGGTCTATGGCAATTAATTAGTAGATCATGGATACAAAGGATCAAGAAATATAGAATAAGGCAATGATGATAACTAATGGAAACATAGCAAACAACTAATTTAAGCAAAGCATGTGTATCAATAGAAACAAATGAACGAGGAGGAGTGGAAGCGTACCTTGGTAGCAAACAAAGTACTTTCACGAGAAACAAGGTTTGCTCACAAGTAATAATAACGAATATAGATCACATGCATAATTCAAGTCACAAAGCAAAGCAATGACAATTAGAGCTAAACAAGTTATGTATTTAAAACTGAGTCGTAAATGAATGTATTTAGAAAGACATGGATGTAGGGTTTCACTAATACCCACATCAATATACATGAATTAATCCACAACTCTCTTTCTGATGATTATAAAGAGAAGCTCATAAAAGGACATGGAGTATTCCATTATTTTGGAGTTGTAAAATTCATTCATGTAATTAAAATCAAGAAAATCGAAAATTCCTTAAAATCAAAGAAAACCAAGAAGAGTGCATGCTATAGGAAAATGGCAACATCTGGGATTGAAAATTTTTTATCAACCTAGGGGGGTTTAAGGATTAGACATGGAGAAGAAAAGAGAGTTGGAAATCAATTTTAAAATCATGGAAAAAGCATAAGAAATACAAATTGTACTTGGAGAAGAGAGCATAGGAAAAAGGAGTGTGCACTATGTGCATAGGCATTGCACATGACAAAAAAGTGTAGTTGGGAAAAACGCATTGAGGAGCTAAGGGATTGTATGCATAAAAGTTGTGTGCTAGAGTGTGCACCAAAGAAAAGATGGAAGAGTGTGCACACTAACCAATGCGCAAAAGGAGTAATAGACAGAAAAATTGAAAACGCATCAACTAGTGCGCAAACAAGACCATCTTTAGGAGGAAATGCACATTGAGAAGTAGACACTAGAAATAGAGAAAAAAAAACAACAAAAACAGAGCATAATCAAAGGGAATAAATAAACAAACAAGCCATTGAATGAAGCCCCATTTCATGCTTTATCAACAGGCTAAGAACAAGTGAGAGAACCAAAGTGGTTTTGAAGCATGATATCAAACAATGAAGATGAAACATAGTGAAACTAAAGATGAAACAACAATAGCAAGTCTATAGACAACTTGAAAATCAATAGAAACAACATGTGGCCTCTAATATCCACACATAACCAACAAGCATTCATCAACAAGAGTAGATGAAAGAGAAAGAAAGCAAATCATAATTAAGAGGACTCACTTGAGAAGAGATTGTTGGTGGACCCTCTCTTCCCTTTCTTCTCTTCCTCTGGCTCTTTTTTTTTTTTCTATTTTTTTCTTCCTTTCCATGCTTTCTCTCTACCTAACAAACTCTAACATCATAATATTCTCCTCTACCTCTCTCTCCCACACACAACAATGTCGAACATTATCTCACTCCTACAACCACAAAAGAGAGAAAAAGGTCCTTCACAAAAGGCTAAAAGGGCCTTTTTAAAAGGCCAAGGACAAATGAGATGAGGACACTCATCCAAAGCTAAAAAACTCTCTAAAACCCTAAAAAGAAACCCCCTAGTTGAAATCAAATAAAAAAAAACTGAGTAAGGGTCCTAAGCTAAGGCTCACAACCAAATTAACGAGCTTAGGCTAAACCCAAGGGGCAACTAAAAGCCATGTTAGTATCCATGAAAACCTCCCTAATGGTTTCCAAAACTAGCTCGACAATCAATAACAAGTTTGAGTAATAACAAACCACCAAGGAACATGATGAATGACTAAACAGAAGGATCCTAGGCATGCACTACAAGGAAACACAAAGCGAGAGAAAAATGAATATGAATTGATGTGCTAAAAGACAAAATGGAAGGTCTACAATAAGATGAAGCAAAGATGAATTTTTTTTATTCATTAAATTTAAGGGAGCTTTATCAATTTCAATTTCTGGTACATTTCAAAATTTTGGAAAGTGAAACCTAGGGCTTCAATTTGGGATATCCAATTTTATGCCTTCAAAAAACAAATTTGAGTATTTCCAATTATAGACCTTCAAAAAAGAACAAATTTGGGGATTTAAGCCTATTTAGGCTCCACCTAACTATTTCCAACATTGACTTTTGTTTTTTATATATATATATTTTTTAACATTAAGGGTATTTTAGACTTTATTTGTTAATAATATCCTTCAAAACACGGGTCTTCTGTGAACTTTGGGTCAATTAGAAGCTCCTTTCTACACCTAAGCATGATTGTCCTTTAATTGAACTGTAATCCATGACTATGCCTTCAAAACATAGAAGAATCTAACAAGCTTCAACAAAACATAACTACAACCACTAATACAATCACATGTGCCTCATTAACTAAAGAGAGGTCGGAATAATTCTAACAACTTAACCACCTACCCTACTAGCTCTCTGAACGAAGGCTGCAACTCTGCTGATTTTTTTCACTCGTAAGCTACTTGCTAATTGACAAGCCAACAACTCTCCCTAGTCCCCTTTTCACTCCCATAAAATAATTGATAAGCTAAATACATGTTTGGATAGATTTTCTATTTAAATAAAAAAAAATTATAAAGAAATTCTAATAAAAACCTTCTAAAAATTTTAAAATTTAAGAAAGTTTCACAAATCTTGAAGAAGCATTTATGAACACAGATTCAATTTCATTCATAAAAATTCTTAGATTTTATACAGGATTTTTATTTCTAAAAATGAAAAATAGAGAAGCATTCAATCACCACATGAATGATGTGTGTAGACCATAGCAAAGCGAAATTGGGAAAAAAAAAAAAAAATTGTCCTAAAATTCTCAGGGAAACTCTCCACCTCCATGGTTTTGAAATTTCTGAATCACTCTCAAACAAATACATTCATATATATATTATGTATGTCCACAACTGTATACACACATCCAGAATGAATTATCTATGTTGAGACCATTGAAGTTAAGAAATTATCTATGCAACACACCGCTATCTCTACCAAGTATCACTTATCGGCACTACAAGAAAAGCTATTACTACATACATATAAATCTTTACACAACCCAAATAACATTTCAATTTCCACCTTCCCCAAGCAACCAATCAGCTCAGAATTCCACAAGCAGCAAAGCTAGCCAAAAATGGTGTTGGTTTCAATGGTGGTGGTGGTGGTGCTCCCCGTCCCAGCAATCATCCGAAACGGATCACGATGCACGATATATCATCTTTGCTCTTTCTTTCCAATGCTTCTGTTGTTAGACGTTTGGCTGCTACTTGAGGATCTTTAATGGATTTCACCATATCAACTGCCTCCTGGTTTTTCATAACCTGTCCACCAGAGCAAACAAAGTATTTCACCATATAAGATCTTCTGACATGTTTAAGTGAGACTCATTAATCATGTCACAAATCAATCAAAACAAAAGAAAATACCGGTCCATGAAATAGACGCTTTGAAGCAATTTCACCTATAAACTTCCATAAATGCCAATCATCTTACAATAGGATTCTACCTATAAATTTCCCATACCACTTTATCAAGGGTATACTGATGCTCAGTTTCACCCTTAGTTTTAAAAGGCGCGCTTAAAGTGTGCCTGGGCTCAAGGCACAACCACTCCCTAGCTATAGCACCTTTTACCAAGACATGCGTCTTGTTAAAGAAGCACGGCTGGTCTATTTTACTTCTCATTTTTAAACACTTTTATTCTTAAAATTTCTAATTGTATATTGAAATTAATATAATTTCATTACATTTTTTTTGTTGAATGTTTCTTTTTAAAATCGTAATTTTTTTATTAATTGGATTGGATTTTGGATCATATTTTATAAAATTGATATGTATACTAGGTCAAGTTTCACTTCACTTAAACGCGTGCCTTGTGTTGTGCCTTGCGCGTAAGTTATAGGATACTTTTACACCTTAGGAGCATCTTGTGCCTTTTAAAACTATGGTTTCATCTTTAGAAGAATATGGGTTTGTGGCCTATTCAAACCTCCATGATACTTTATCTATCATTCTTTAATTTATCCATAATAATAGCTTTCGTGAGTGTTGACAACATTTTACTTAGGGATATCAGTGCACACAAATGTATGATTTAGTATAGATTTTATTTTGTATGGGAACAGTATAACACCATATGCCTTGGGTATTATATGATGACAAAACAGAAGCTCCTAAACACATCCTCACATGCCCCATGGCTACTAAAAGTCCCAATATAAACCCAATGGCTCCAAGGACTAAAATATCATATTTACAATGTATCAGCCCATTAAAAACATGGAAATATCAATAAAAATATCAACAAAATATTTTATTACAGAAATTTTATAAAAGAAATTATAGGAATTACCATTAAAACATAAAAATTTGAAACAACACGTTCGAGATTGTTAATTTGTACAACAATGCAACATTCGAGTAAAAGCATTTTCAAAATATTATAAAGATGACAAATTTGTAATGTAAAGGTGGGATTAAGCACATGAACCATTATGTATAAGTTGTATATAGATTAGGCAATCTCGTGATCAAAGAGATTTGTTGTAATTCAGTTAGGAAAGTTCCTAATTTAGATGCTAGGATTTTTTGTGTATATATATATGTGTGAGTCTCTGTACAACTCAATTGGCTTTTCTTGCTTGAGAATTGGTTTTAAACCCAGGACCGAAAATTTTGAAATATCCCTAATAAAGACATAAGAAGACTTTATCATTTTGTTATACTATTTTCTCATATTCTCAATAATTCCATGACGTTGTCGATATTCCCCATGTTCCCATTATTTTTATCCTAACAATGTTTTTAGCTAGAAATTCATGAAATATCTCCAATATATCTTCAAAAGTTATATAATTTATCTCAAAATTTTGTAATTTCTTTCCATACAACTAGTGAATATTGATTTGATCTATGTTATTTAACAATAGTCTAAGAAATAAACATTTCATAACACTAGTGTGAAATTGCTTAAACCTTTGGTGAATATATCTGCAAGTTGGCAATCAGTAAATACATAAGGAGTACAGATCAACCCACTATCTAATTTCTCCTTAATAAAATGTATGTCTATCCCCATGTGCTTCGTTCGATCATGTTGCACTAGATTATGTGCAATATTGATTGCAAATTAATTGTCGCAATAAAGTCTCATTAGGTCATCCCAATCTTCAACCATAGGAGTTCACAAACTTCTTGGGCCATTGTGGGAAATTCTACTTCTGCGCTAGACCTCATCTCTAAACTTTGTTTCTTGCTTCTCCATGTCACCAGATTCCCACAAAAAAAGGTGCAATACCCAGTAGTTGATCTTCTATCAACCATGGATCCAACATAATTTGCATTTGTATATGTTTCAAGTACTAGTCTCGATCTTTGTTTAAATAAGACGCTCTTTCCTAGAGACCTCTTAAGGTATTGTAACACTTAATTAGTAGCTTGTAGATGAACCGCTTTTAGACTGTGCATGAACTAGCTAATCACACTCACAACATATGCTATATTCGGTCTCGTGTGAGAGATAAATGAGTCTTCTTACTAAACATTGATACATCTCCCTATCTACCGCAATATCTTCGTCAACCTCTCCAAGCTTATGAGTAGGATCTATTAGCATGCTTGCTTCTTTACACACCAACTTCCCTATTTCCTTGAGGAGGTCCGTTGCATATTTCTACTAAGAAATAAATTCCCTGCTTAGAATGTGCAACTTCAATTCCTAGGAAGTATTTCAACCATCCTAACTCTTTAATATCAAATTCCTTGGTCAAGCATTGCCTCAAAGTTTGTCTCTCCTTTTCATCATTTCTTGTCACAATGATGTCGTCTACATATACCAGAAGAGTTGTAACTCCCCTTGAATCTAAATGCTTAATGAACAACATATAATCTCCCCGACTTTGTGTATTCCATGTTTTTCATCACTTTAGCAAATCTTATAAACCACACCCTTGTAGATTGTTTCAACCCATATAGAGCTTTCTTCAAGTTACACACTTTTTTAATAGCTAGGTCACTTCCAAATCCAAGAGGGACTTTCATATAAATCTCTTCTTCCAAATCTTCATTTAAAAATGCATTCTTGACATCAAACTGATGCAAATCCCAATTATAATTTTTGCTACCAATGATAACAAAATTCTCACTGTGTTCATCTCGGCAACAAGAGCAAGTGTCTTAAGATAATCCATGCCATATGTCTAAGTATATCCTTTAGCCATCAATCTTACCTTGTACCTCTCTAATGTCACATCTCATCTATACTTAACAGTATAGACCCATTTACATCCCAGTAGTCTTTTTCCTGTAGGCAAATCTACCAACTCCCTAGTTTTATTTTTCTCCAAGGCCTCCATTTTTGCATTCATGGCTTGTCTCCAATTTTCATTAGATAAGACTTAGGATAGAGTGGTAGGAATGTGAATATTATTCAAACTTGTAAGAAAACTCTTATGGGATGGAGACAACTTTACAAATGATACAACATGGGAAAGTAGATACAAAGAATGTTTAGTGCATTCCTTCGTTCCCTTCTTGATGGCAATAAGGAGGTTTTGGTCTATAGGTTTTTCAGACTGAAGTTTTGACTTAGTTTGTAAGGGAGAATAAGAGATTGTTACCTCATTTCTAGAAGCCAGTTCAAATTCTTGGACTTGTATAAGTTGAGGAACTACAGCTTTCTTCCTCAAGTACACTTTGCTAGTCATTCGATTCTCAGGAGCAGGCTTAATGGATGACTCGAGTTTAGAGGAGGGTATAGATACTGAATCAGACACTTTTAAGAGGGTCAATAAGATTTATGAGAAGTACAAATACTGGATCACACACTTTAAGAGGGTCAATAGGGTCAATGAGAAAAGGATCATTGGAACAGAAGTCTTGATCCTTGTTTTCCTCAATGAAATTCTGCCTCCCCATAAAGATAAGGAGTGGGAAAATAAGACTCATTTTCGTTGAAAGTAAAGGTAGGGACAAAAAAAAATTTAGATGATGGATGGTACACTTATATCCCTTTTGAGTTGACACATATCCCACAAAAATACATTTGATTGCATTTTCGTTGAAAGTAAAGGTTAGACAAAAAAAAAATTAGATGGTGGATGGTAACACTTATATCCCTTTTGAGTTGTCATATATCCCAAAAAAATACATTTGACTGCTCTTTTGTCCAATTTTCCCCTATTTGGATTGTGAACGTTCACAAAGGGCACACACTCAAATATCTTAGGAATGACTTAAAAGTTTTAAATGATGGTTGTTCAAGCATAAGATGATGGAGCCAAATTTTTTTCTTTATTAAAAAGGTGGTGCTCAGAAATAAGAGATAGGGATGATTTGCTTAGTGTCTCAAAGTAGTATAGTCCATTCCATTCTTTAGTCAGTCCAATCATCTTCCACAAATTTTGGTCCTAAAATACACAGTATGGGAAAAAATCACATTACAACCCAAATATTTTATAAGCTTTTGTACAGAGACAAGATTAGTAGACAACTTTGGACATGAAACACATTTCTAAGTGTAAGTGTAGGACTAATTTGGATATCTCCTACACCTGCAACGGTGGTTAATGTTCCATTAGCTGTTTTCCCATTGCTTGAAGAAGGGTTATAATTGTGAAATTAGTGTGATGAATGAGTCGTGTGATTTGTGTCACCTGAATATATAACCCATGAATTGACAAACGTTTCATTTGAGACTTTTAATCCAATGGAAATAGGAAACTTACCTGAAAGTGTTAGTGAGGAGGTATCTAAAGGTTTTTCAAGAGTTCTCAAAAAAGTTCTCAGTTTTTCAACCTCCTCTTGATCGAGTCCGCCTTGTTCCAGGGATCTTTCTTCAATTGGTTGAACAGAAGATAAGTGTAATTGTGCATTATCCTTTTGTTGCCTTCCATTGTAAGTGGTTATCATTCCTTCAAATTGAGTATGGAAACCTACCTACAATGATCAGAGATGACAGGGACAAGGGGATGACAACAAGGTGCAAGGATGGTAGCAATGGCACAGCGGCGAGGGGTCCTTTTTGCAACCTTTATAGGTTGTGCAAGCTATGCCTAAGATGGCCCGAAGACGATGGCGACATGATCTTAGTGGCAATGTGATCTCAATGTAAGGGTGGGGATGAAAGCAACACTGCGATTTCTCTTGCACTAGTGGCATGATGACATGACGACTTCGATTGTTTTGTCGTGTTCACGATTTGGGTTTACCGCAACGATTTGACTCAGACAAGAGGGAACTTTAAGGTTGACAATGAAGGTCAACTCTAGCCTTCAACTCGACAATGAAGGCCGAAAAAAATTCTTTCTTTTCCCAAATTTACGAACCTAAGCTCTAATACCATGTAGAAGAAAGATGGAAGGAATAAAAGGTATTAAATTCTTTTTCCTTAATCTTTTGCCTATACAAAGACTCACATATATACACAAAAAGTCCTAGCACCTAAATTAAGAACTATCCTAACTCAGTTACAACAAATCCCTTTGATCGCAGGATTGCCTAATTCTCTCTACAAATCATAACTTCCCTAATTTCATTCTTCCACAGTTTGTGATAAGGGGAAATCAGTGAATGTCCATCTATCAAATTTAGTGGTGAAATAACACTGTTTAACTGTCTATTTAGCAATGGAACCCACTAGGATGCTGCTACCCCCAACAGCTCATGAATTATTAGTGTAAATTAGGTGGACAACTACAAAACTATCCATGTTATGGAACAGGCATTTAACAACATTTTTTTTTCAATAACAAGGGTCCTAAAGTATTCTGGTTACACGTGAAACATTTCAAGTGATGGAGATGTGTAATTAGGGGGATCTTGTTAACAAAATTATGCAATAAAAAATGAACATGATCAGATGATTTCACACCATATAATTTTCAAAATTATTAGGACCATTAAATGGAACACACTTTCAAAAACAGTCCTATTATTGTAACTGAAAGTGAAACAGACAATTAGTTGTTAGTACAATTTGTTGTCCAATGACCATATATATGACAAGAAACAAATATATGACAAGTTATTCTTTAGCAGCATTTTTTTTTAATATCCTGGCACCAACCTAAATACACAACAAAAATTGACGTCTTGATTGCATGGACAACTCTTTGACTAAAGAATTCCCACCACTCTACATACTATGTTCAATAACAAGATCCATACATCCAGAATCACTGGAGTTTTATCTACATGGTAAAGGGAGAGTAAGGCTCTCCTGCAGGTATCTGATGCCGTTGAGAGTGAAAGGGTAAACTATATTGACTTCCCTTGATGTTTTATTTCCTATTTTCCTTTCTCCCTTTCAGCTTTAGCTCTATTAAAATTTCAAGCTTTGGGATCTGATCATAATCACCACCATCTATGGTAGATACAGTCAATTGTAGCCAAAGAACTCAACTAGTAGAAAGTATAAGCATTTGAATGTGAGGAAATCTATGGTCTCCTCTGCCAGAAAATATCAAAATTGCACTTTCTGTAAGAGCACAGAAAATCTAAGCCCCATAATGGGACAATCCACTTCTTGATTCCAGCAAAGATCCTAACACACAATCCTCAATAATGCTTCTGCATAAGATTAAGCATGAAGCAGTTGTTCACTCAATTGAAGATGTATGAGTGGATCCCTCCACCATGTCAAAAGACGATGATGATGATCGTCATGCTTGACACTCTCATGATTTTGATATGTTTAGCTGAATATGAGTACTGCTTGTTGGACTTACCTTTCTGCAGAGGCTTGATAAACTATTATGACACCATCACAAAGCAGAAGAAGAGAAGAGATGCCCAGGATACAGATGAGAAGAGCTTGTTTTGTCACTTTCATGGGGTTTCTTTCTGGTGAATTCTAGAAGAGAGAAGGAGGCCAAAGCGAAAAAATGCAGCCAAATAACATGGAGCAATGTTGGAGTTTAGGGGATTGGACCTAATGAGTTTGTTGAATGAAAGTTCTAAGTTGAATATTTCTTATTCTTCATTGTGGTTCTGGAGATTTTAACAAATGCACTAGAACTAAAACAATAAGAGAATCTGGGGGGTTCATAAAGTGGAAATTTCTGGGTTTGTACTTAAGTTCGATTTTTCTTTCAAGTAGCTGAACCAGATCAAACCCCTTTGAAGGAGGAGTTCACTCATCAGAAATTCAAATTCAAAATCAAATTATACCAAACTGCTAATGAGTTTTATTTCTTCACCATAGCAATGGCCCAAGTATGTTGTTGGATGTTCCATTGAAAAGAACTCACCGCCTTCTTTAAACCTTGAGCAATAGAAGGGTGGGTAAGTTTCCATAAAATTCCTCAAACAAGTAATGTTTTATGTACATAGATGCAGTGGCAGAGCCACGTTGTGCCCAGGATGGGCAAATGGCCCCCCTGAAATTTTGGAAGAAATATGAGTAGGAAATGGATTTGATCCCTTGACCTGAGATTTTGAGAAAATTGAATGGCTATCATTAGACTATGCAAACAATTTGGTATCATTTTGCCCCCCCACCCCCCTCAACTTTCTTTCTGGTTTTGCCACTGCTTGGATGATTTCTTAAGTAAGCCAAAGGAAGAATTTTAGCATTTTTGAAATACAAGGGCAGGAAGTTAGCAAGTTTCCACCTAATATTTCATGCATAAAGAAGAGGTCAGTATTAGTGGTCGGCGAGCCAGAGTTATTTCAAAAATCCTAAGGAAGATCCCTTTAAATGTGAGGAACCTCCAGAAAGGCTAGTGAAATTCACACAAATCAACTACATCAAGAGTTTAATATCAACTAGGGATATCAATTTTTTACATGACTACTTAACAATTAAGTTTGAACCAAGTAGTGTTCATATCATAGTTGTACTGAACTACCTAACCCCTTCCTTGCTTAATTCATGAAGGAAATAGATTGTGTTTAAGTAGTTGTTTAAACCAATTAGCTAAATTCTCACATTGGCATAGTCATAACACTACTTGCATATGATCCCATTCAATTCTCATAAGTTTGCTGCAAATTTTTTTTATCATTTTTTAATTTGATGCAGGAGCAATAAAAAACTATGCAACCATCCACTTTCTGTAAACAAGATAGAATTGTGTTACAATTAGAAATTCATCTAGATTAGGTTACCACATATTTAGGTTCTATATTTTTTTTAGGCTTTTATTATTCTAGTTTTCTACTTTATTTTCCCCATCAGGAATGATTCAACTATGATTTGGATTGTTGTTTTATTATGTGTAGGATTAGGATTAAATCTATAAAGACCTAGGTTGTAGAAAATTATTCATTCATTAATAAAAATAGTTATTAGAAACTTTCTCTTTTCAACTTATTCTAAGAGTTCTTTTTACTTTTTTTATCCCTTCTTCCCTTGATTGGACATGGTAGAGATTGTAGTGGAAAAGACAGCAAACAAAGATGGCTAAGATAAGGCAAGTGATTGAGGATTTTTAAGAAGCTGTGCAACTGTTTCAATAACATGAACTAAAGGAAGCCATATGCAGAGTCTGGAAGACAATTGTAACCTTTTGGACAAACTGGAAGGTAGTCATTAAAATGAAACTTTTGAAGTAGAAGCCCTTTTCATGATGCTGGACAAGAGATAGCATAGAGCATAGCAGATTGGAAAAAATATCGGTTTGTGCAATTGATTTGAACTAAGGAGGAATTAAAATTGAAGTTATTGATTTCTTTTGGGAAGATGCATGCTGGAGATTATTTGGATTGGCAAGCAATTTTGAAGAACTACTTTTGAGTGGAAACCCAAGAAAGAAAATTGTTATTCGCAAAGATTAAGTTAAAGGGTACTACATGTCAATAGTGGGAGAGAGTTGAAGAGCAGTGTAGACCGACAAGTCAAATTGAAAATCAGCACATGGGAAAACATGGAAACAAAGACTGGAAAATAATTCTTCTTGGTTGATTATGCTATGAAGCTGTACAAGCAGTTCCACTCCTTAAAAACAGAGGCATTTCAGTTGCAGAATACATGCTTTGAGTTTCATAATCTCTCTATTAAAGAGGATGGTTCAAATAAAAGTAATGAACAAATGTCATGTTATTACCTTGCAGGCTTGAATTCATCAATAAGAGATGAGATGGTGGTGGTTTATTTGTTCAACTTAGAAGATTCATCAATAAGAGACGAGATGGTGGTGGTTTATTTGCTCAACTTAGAAGATGTTTTACATATGCCTTAATGGCTAGAAAGAAGTTATGGTGTTGTAGTACAATAAAACCTATATATAGGCGCTTTGGTGCTATGTCACATAAGAATATAGCTGTTTTGGCGTTTTGAGTGAACAAACAGCTAGAAAGGAGTGGGGGCCACCATAATTAGTCGAACTAGTGATAGTATTATTTGAGTTGACAGGAGTGGAAAAGGGAAAGAAATACATAGGTTTAAAATGCAAATAGCCTTGCCACAAGCACTTCAAATGGAACAACACATCACAAACTCATTGTTTCACTAATGGAGATACGCATGTTTACAACCAAGGGTAAACCTAACACTATGAAGATGATGAAGAGCTACCGGAGCCAATATACAATGAATATGAGGAAAAAGAAGAAGATGTTGATACTTTTCTAGTACAAGCAGAATCCTTGGTGGTGGGCCAATTAACGACAACAACAACAAAAATTGAAGATTGGAGGCAACATAATATTTTTCACACTTCATGTTTTTAGTGGTGGTAAGGTGCAATTTTCTCTTATTTATTTATTATTTATTTTTTATTTATTTATTTTTTGTTTCTTTTGTAGTGGTAGTAGTGAACACGTTGTTTAAAAAAAAGAAAAAGAAAAGAAAAGGCCCTATTGAGAAGTTGTAGTTGCCCATTGAGAAGCACCCCTCGCAAAATTGCACAGTTTCAAAAGGGGGAACAAGGTGCCAATTACTTCCCCCATTATTTAGTGAAGTTCAATACAGGAGAATGTCAATGGGGGCTTGATGTAATGTTGCATCCATGGATGCTTGTCACATCTATTGGGAAGACCATGATTCTATGACAAAGACAAGACCCATTCATTAACCCTATATTGTCCTTGGTTATGGATAATACCCCTTAGAGTTCAAGTGAACCTATTGAAAGTTATTTCCACTCAGCTTGCTTCTCCATAACTCGCCTCTTGAGAAAACAGGGAAGGTTCCAATCTAGCCTGAATAAGCTCAAAGGATACACGCAAAGGCCTTGGTAGCAAAAGCTTAAAGAGATCAGAAGAAATATATCATGTCCCATGCAAACTCTATAATTCCCCCTTTATTCTCAAAAATCTTGATATTCCTCTTTGACTATATAACTTAAATCAATATGAGACTAGGCACCTGCTAAAGAACCATACCTCTAGAAAGTCCTTCAAAGCTAATAAAGAAGATGATCATATTAATCATGTTCTTGGGAGGATCCTTGTCAATCCCTGTAAGCAAGCAAGTTGTGCTTAGACCCAACACTTTTTTTTTTTTTTTTAATAACCAAGGAACCTCCCATGGCTGAACCTTTTCAACTCTCAGTGAGGACCCAAGCCTTAGGGTGTTGACCACGCCCACCACAACCAACACCAGGTAATTCAGGGCATTCAACCAATGGTAGGAATCGAACTCGATTGTATGGCTCTACCACACATCCAGCATTCACCCTAACCAACTGAACACCCTGATGGGCTTTAAACCCAACACTACTGAGCAGTGCAAAAATAAATCATTAGCCAGTTCACCACATCCTGAATGCAGACTGCATAGACATGAAATGAGGCTTTGATATGGCCCTATCAACCATAAATATGACTTTTTTTATCAGCCACAAGACATACAAAGGCCTTCATCTTAGGTGCAACTTGCTAGATTTCCAAATAAGGTTAGCTAGAATGGAAATGACAGCATGAACATGTGCCAAAAAACACTCTATTTGAAATCTTTTTGTATTCCCTTTCTTCAAGCAGCTTTTCAATGTTTCCTATAAGGAAGTTTTGGGTTTGATGACTCCTTTAATCGTTAGTTTCTTTGTTTAAGAGGTTGTTCAACAGAGGATTTTGATGAGTGGTTAGTCTTTTGTCAACCAATATAACTTTTGTTGAATGTGGAAGGAATCAGCTAATTACATCCTAATCCATTGTGGGAAGGTTTGCATTCTATGGTGTTGAGGATATTATGCTAATTCTATTGAGAAGATTATGCTAATTCTAAATGAGAATTAAGTGTAGATATTTTTGAATGTACTCCTAGAAATCAGAATGTAATTAGGATAGGTCAGTTGTTTTTCCTTATTTAGCTCCACTCAGTCAAACTATATTGTATCATTTAAAGTATTGTACTCATTCAGAAAAGCAAGAAAAACATTTACCAAAGCTTTCTTCCTTGTATCAGAACCCATCTAGGGTTTTTGGAATTTTTTCGTAACTTCAATTTTTTTTTTTGTCTCCTTTTCAAAATGTTTAAAATAACTTTTGAGCTATCTGAAACTTCAGTCAGGCAATTCACAATCCCTAATGATAGCCATACAATTCAAATCACCTTTCATAAACTCAATGAACATAACTTCCTGTGATGGTCTCAATCTGTGAAGTTCTTCTGCCAAAGGCAAAGAGAAGATAGGACTACTAGATGGCTCTTAGAAGATGCCCAATCCAAAAGACTTGAGTTTCAAGGCTTGGGATGCAGAGAACTCAATGGTCATGTCTTGGTTGATCAACACAATGGAGCCTGATGTCAATCAAGGTTATGTATTCTTTTCTACAGCAAAAGAGATATAAGAAGCAGTGGCACTCACCTACTTTAATCAGTATAATGACTCTCAGGATCATATGATGTGAGAAATAAAGTGCATGAGAGTAAAGGAGGAGGAAGAACCATGACAGCCTACTATAATGCCCTTAATCGACTTTGATAAGAGTCAAATATCTATCAGGACTATGTTTGGAAATGTCCAGAAGATAGTGTGAAGTTCAAGCAGAAACTTGAAAAGGAGAGGGCATTTGATTTTTTGGTGGGTCTAAATCCAAACTTGAATGAACTTAACGATGATATTATTTTGATTCTATTGAGAAGATAATGTTAGTTCTTCCTGTAAATGAGAATTAATTGTGGTTATTTTTGTAATGTAACCTTAGAAATCAAAATGTAATTAGGATAGGCTAGTTGCTTTTCCTTATTTAGTTCTGCTCGGTCAAACTATTTTCTATTATTTAAAGTATCGTACTCATTCAAAAAAGTAAGAAAGAAATTTTCCAAAGCTTTCTTCACATGATATATGTTGTTCTTTTTTCTCGCATTTTATTAGGTGATTCCTTGTTGGATGAAAGACTTGTGGTCCGGTTCGCATGGTAGTTCTATAGGGAATGAGCATTCACGTCTGAACAGTGGCTCTTTTGTGCTTGTTTGGATGCATATGAAAGGAGTATAACCAAAGTTCCATACATGTGTGTGTGTGTGTGCGCACACAACAATTTTCCCATTACAAGTTACATACTACACAACCTAATCTCCTACTAAGAGAAGAATCTACTTGACCACATCTTGGTTTACTTCTAAAAGGAAATGAATGTTCATCCCTTCTCCAAGCATGTATTGCCATTAAACATTCATAAAACATTGAAAAATCTAAATATTGTATCTCAAGCTTCATTCTTTCATTTCACAAATGTAACACTATCCACAACACCCAAAAGTTTTTATTGCTCAACTGTGTGTTTCCTATTCATACAATGTCAGAGACTAAATTTTAATTTATGATTTTTATCTGTTTCTTGGCAGATCACATAATGATAAAATATATAGTCCAATGCTGCTATAGTACTAACAAGCAAAACAAAGAAAAAGAAAAGGAAGCACTAGCTATGAACTTTACTTCTTACAAACTGTTATCTTCATGATACAGCAACAAAAAGAAGTCAAGAAACTAATGAGTCTAAGGATATTCTGAACCACATGGCAATTCCATCATTCCAAAGTGGAACGACACATTACCATCACATCTTTAACAATCATTATGGTTCCTTAATCTGCTTTCCCTAAAACATTTCTTTTATCCATACATTTAACTGAGGATTCCTTTGGAATTTTCATTACAGTTGTCCATAAAAATTAGGACATTGTGCTAGTTTTTCTCCT
>JBAPGN010002817.1:0-46736 GCA_037355405.1 Vitis amurensis
GGTAGAAATAAAAATAGCATGCGAAAACGGGGTTTCCTCTAGTATGTTACGCTAATATTGATAACCAAATACTCTGAAATACTTAATAGGTTATCAATAGTTGCATTGACATAAAGACTCCATTATGTTGAATGCTTTCAAGGCTTTAAATCTGTACTTATTGATGACAACAGAATACTACAAGCTTTCAGTAATTGTCGTTCGTATGACATGAACAAAGGATAGAACAATAAATCAGGTCCATAAAGTAAATTAGTCATATAACATATTGATAAAAAGAGCTAATACCAAAACCGGGTCTTGGGAACTTGTTATTATTCTTTATGAATACCGATGCTTATCATATTGCTAAGGGTGTTTGCCTTTGTTGGTGTTCTGCACATACTGGACAGATGGGATTTGAGTTACTGATATATCACAAAAATATTTTATTCAATATTGATTCTATTTATGATCTTCTAGGGTGTTTTAAAAATAATAATAATTCTTCTTCTTGAAAAAAAAATTACAAATCCTACAAATATTTCATTTTTTCGCATCTGAATGTTTGCTCGAAAAACTATCATTCAGTAAATCCATGTTTAAAAGTACATCACTATAGTAGAATCTTATTCTAAGTACCATATGAGGTATCATTTACCTTTGGAACATTTAACTTTAAAAAATCGCTAAATTTCAAAAAATTTGTGTAAACATTTGGTGATGAAGTACGCCGAAAAAAAATAGTAAGCACGATCTACTTAAACCTTAAACTTTACAATATAATTACCAAAATTGTTGTAATTGCTATTAATAAAAATACTCATTTCATCATATAATATTACCTAATTCCATTTTTATTTGTATTTTATATGGAAGACCATAACCTCATAGTTTAGTACTTCATTTTTTTGTGACTCTGACATTTAAATGTTTAAAATGTTAGTTAAAAATAAAATAATGAATTTAGATTATATGATATTATATTTTTTGATTACAATAAATATTTCTTTCAATTATTTGTAAAATATTGTGATTTTATTTTTTATTTTTGTTTGTTGTTTTTTTGATTTTTTTTTTATTTATTTAATAGGTCATAATTCTATTTTTATCGCTTAGCTAATAAGTTCAGTTCTATTTTTTAGTTTAAAGCCCAAAATTGTGCAGAATGGATAGGAAGATAAGAATAGAATGCACACAACCCTCGCGTTCTTTCCCTTGAACTGGTTAACATGAAAATTTTTATTTCAAATTTAAAAAATGGTATTGCGCCTCCAATGATGCCGCTTTGAAAAGCTTTTATGGGTTAGGCTACCTATCCGAAGAGCTGGGCCTACCCTAGTCATAATTTCCCCTTCAAAAGAGAATAAAAAAAATGTAGTTTAAGAATCCAAACAACCATTTACAAGACAGCTGGTTTTTGTTATTTTTTTTGTTAACATATACTTAAGCGACGATTTAAGAGATATATTGGAGCGATAAAATTCTTCCAGTTCAGATTTTAAGTAGGTCAAATGTGTGTGAGAGCGGTGTTAGCCGATGTTGCGACTTGATCCGCCCAATTGAGCTTTAAAGCATCATCTCCTCTGAAAGCCTCGCTGTTAAATTCATCCATCCACAAGAGCAGACAGAGCCGTCCGGGCACGTGTAGTGGTCGGTTGCCCTAAAAAAGATTGGGCGGTGACTTTGAGAAGAAGTAGGGCGACCCATCATTCCTGACCGTCAGATTGACTAGACACGACGCCAGCATGCATAGGGAGATTCCACCATGTAGTGACCACTATACGTTATCCACATGTTTTCGTTAGACTGGGGAAGTCGTGTGAGGTGGAAGTGGTGGAAACAGTAAGAGAGAGGTCCCGACGTTGATTATCCAATTTTCTACTCCATTATTATTATTCAACCACTTAGCTTCTTATACAAATAAAGCGTCACAATGGTTGTCCACTTGGTGACATGTGGCCAAAATCCAATTACTCCATTCCAACACTCCCTTCAATCAAGAAATGAACCCTTACTTTCAAAATATCGCTGGATTCATGTTGTTTTGACAATGGATCTACCTAGGATTGCTATGAGCACACCTTTTTTGAACTATCCAATCAGAAAACGACACCACCACTCTTTTGGAACAAATAATTTTTTTTTTCCCTCAAATATAACGTAATAAATAGCATCGATTATATTTTCTCGGTGATGTGTTGGGTCACTTCATGCTTCAAGCGTCTCACGAGAGAAACAAAAAGGCCCCTGGCAAAGACACAGTCCCCCATTACTACCCAGTGATTACCTAACGATAAAGAAACATAACTTTTGTGATTATTTTATTTTTTAAATGCAAAAGGAAAAAAATGCGGAGCAAAAAAAAAGGCGAAAAGAACGACCATCAGAAACTTGTGAGGTAGGAAATGGACGATAGCCACCCTTATCAAAATATAAAAGAAAAAAATATGGGTAATATTTGCCAAGCTATTGTGTTGCTACTTCACGTTAAGCTGTGAGAATATTTTCCTCTACAAAAAACAGAACACCGACGACCATTTGCTCCGTTTTCCCAATTTTCAAATTCTATCCCATTTCCAGAGCCCGACTTCCTGTGTCCTCTTGTATTTACCCGCACAAATCAAGCCTACACACTGCGCACCAATTCGCTTTTTAATTTTCATTGATGCGAAGAGAATAAGTTCACTAACAAAAGTCTCTTCGATTTTCCTTTTCTTTTCGAAAGCAACACAGACGCAGTGGATCGAGAGTTTGCTTTATTTTATATTTATTTTCCCGCTTCCTCTCCGAGTTGGCCTGCATTTACGTATATTTGGGTTAGCTAGCAAATCTGCCGTTTTGGAGCAGAAGATTATTTTAGGTTTGTTTTGTTTTGTCGCTTGGGGTTTTGAATTCGTATGTTATGATATAGAGGATGAATGTTGACTTTTGAGCTGGTTACGGACAGAAACTGCGCCGGTTATGAAGTCCTGTTCACACTTAAATCAAACATCGCCAAATGAGAAGTCTGGATGACCATAATTTGGCTTTCGCGGGTTGCCCGATTGGAATATTGATTGAATTTTCTGTGCTATTAAGCTTGTGCGTAGTGTGTTATTTGTTTTGTTCGTTGTGAATTGCGATTGATTGTGGGAAGATTTACTGTTTCGAGCTGACATTAAAGTATAGTTATGTTCTGGGAGGTGGAGTTTGTGTTGTTTGGATTATCGAGTTTGCCATGTAGGAAGCAGTTCTTGAAGAAGTAGATCATGGTATGTTAGCGCGAAACCGGGTGATGGAAAGGTGAAGCAAAGTAAAGTTGGGGATAATGCCGCAAGACCTTATGATAAGGACACTGCTGTGTTCATTGAGATGTCCCAAGAATTGAAGCGCAGGAGGCGAAAAATTGTTTTTCAGAAGAGCGCGACCAATGAAGGAGCTGATGTTGAAGTATGAGAAAGGCCTTAAGTTGCTTCGAGAAATCATCGTTGATGTTGTTTTTTATGTTGTTGTTTTCTGTACTGGCCTATCTTCGGCCTTAGTTGAAGTAACAATGCCAGCATGTCTAATCTATGCAGATGGCCCCGTCTCAGTGACTACCCCAGGGCCATATATCCCTCATGAGTGCAATTGGCGCTTGCAAGTTGCCACCTAAGATTATAGTTAAAAGCATTGGTTAAAAAGAGCAATGGTGTTATCAAGGCTCTGAATAGCGCTAGATTTGCGCGCCTAGAGGGCATCTTACCATGCGATTTTGAATATGAGCCAAATAATCTCATGGCATTGCGAGATTGAGGAGGTGTAAAAAGGCGAATGAGAGAAAAAGGCTCAAGCGCTGAATGCATAGAGCAACCAATTGCAGCCCCAGAATATTTTGTAGCCTCTGCCTACAACTTCGCCCAAGAGTGGGAAAGCCAAAGCACAGAAAAAAGAAGAGCCCGAAAAAATCTGAGCGAGAGAAGGCTAGCAGAAATAAGTTGTCGCGTGGAGGAGAAAAGGCCTGCAGGAAAAGTGTCGATGGCAGAGAAAAAGCTGTGAGGATAAGGATGGTTTGTGAGACAGGAGATAAGAATTAAATAGAGTTGAGAAGAAGCGAGGCCTAAGAAAACTGTGCAAATTGTGTTGGCGGGTCAGGATATTATGACGTCGCATCACTACCTGTTAATTGCAGTCATGCGTTCAGAACTGAGGGAGGTCTATACGCGCGACCGCAGTTTCCCAGCTCAAGAGCTGTTCGATTAAATACAGGCGACAGCAAGTTTTGATTTGCCCGTCACAAATCACCACTAATGAAGAACCAAGTTGCTGAAGCATCAGTGCGGAACACAAGCGATTCTATTGAGGTTGTACGTGTGGAAGTTAATCCAGAGCCAAATCCTATTCGCTGAGACGTTTATGAATGAGCGTAAGTGAACAAAAATTGATATGAAACAGAATTAATGGACTCTAGAATGGAACTGTAGTAGTATGTTAAGGAAACGCGCGACTTATGCGTCACTCCGTATATTAGTATGCATATGCGTCATCATTCAAAGTTGCTAGTATTAAGAACCAGTTGCGTGACTTGAGAATGTTCGTGCACAAACTTGTTCATGATTGACAATGAAACAACTCCGGCTCGTTGGCTTAGGCTTTAAATATTATGAACAACTTACGGGTTTGACTCTGCATGAATCTTGGATACTTCATGATGCCCAAGGTATTAAGAATTCTACTCAGCAGCCATGGAAGAGACAGTTACAAGTGAAGAAGCTCAAGGCCTTTTTGAGATAGCAGCAGAGAAGTTCCAAGAGATGCAGCGTTTAAGCTCGTTTCTTTAAACTGCGAATCGAAACAGTCATATGTCCAGGCCAAGGAATAAGAAGATGACTTGTTTACTTTACTGAAGACACCTCTAGAGAGTCTGTACTTGCGCCAGAATCAAAAACTCCTTATGATGTCTAAGGCTGCCGCGCACAAAAAAGCAGTTATTCTGAAAGCAGAGCAGAGATATGAGGAAGCATTGAAAATCAAACCAGATTTCTATGAAGGTCTTCTAGCTCTAGGGCAGCAGCAGTTTGAGCAGGCAAAACTTTCTTGGTATTATGCAATTGGTAGCAATGTTGATTTGGAAATGTGGCCTTGTGAAGAGGTTCTACAGCTTTATAACAAAGCTGAGGACAATATGGAAAAGGGCATGCAGATGTGGGAGGAATTGGAGGAGCAGCGTCTGAGTGAACTGAGCAAACCAAATAAGGTCAAAAGCCAGTTGCAGAATATGGGCTTGGATGGGCTATTTAAAGATATATCTGTCAGTGAAGCTGCAGAGCAGGCTGCAAATATGAGGTCTCAGATAAACCTTATATGGGGTACCATGCTTTATGAGCGTTCTATTGTGGAATTTAAATTAGGGCTACCTGTCTGGCAAGAAAGCTTGGAGGTTTCTGTTGAAAAGTTTGAACTTGCTGGAGCTTCTCCAACAGATATTGCCATTATGATAAAGAATCATTGCTCCAGCAATAATGCATTGGAAGGTAACATCTAAAAACTAATTCAAATGCTTGCATCAGAATTTAATTACCTGCAACAAACTTGAGTTGCTGACCTTCTCTATAACTGTAACCACAGATTTAGGGTTCAAAATTGAAGAGATAGTACAGGCATGGAACGAGATGTATGAAGCTAAAAGGTGGCAGAGTGGTGTTCCTTCTCTTCAGTGAGACCTAGAACCACTAATGCACGGGCGAGGCTAAAGATCTAAATGAACAATTTCAGAGAGGGGAGATGTAGGATGAACACCCATAAACCGAAAACTATATCATGCCTTGGACAGCATGTGTTTATTTAGCATGGTCTGCTTTGACTGGGTTTCGACTATCAGGAATATTTGAAGATGATCTCCACTTTTACTGCTCCTCCATTAGTGAGAATCTGTAGTCTTTTATACTTGAGGTAATGCTGGTAATTTTTTATTTTTACTTTTTGGTTAAATTTGAATTGCTATTATGATTATTGTGAAAGTTCTGTCAAATCCGTGATACAGTAGACTGTTATACCTGAATGGAAACAAGAACCTCTAGGTATGCCATGGACAAAATCATACTGGAAACGAAACCATAATCCGCCTCCAGATCTAAAACCCTCTTTTGGAGCTAAGATTCCATTCTCCATCCCAGTAATCAGCCACCTAAGCATCTTTGTGAACCGCTAAATTATATAAGTGAATCTATCTTATCAATCCAGAATCTATTGCCCATATAACCCTATTGATGATTACTCATGTATCAAAAGAACTACAGGGATCTTGGAGTGGCGGCAATCGAACCACTTTCCGGGTTTTCTTAAACCCTATTCATATTGAAACATATATTCTGATATGTAATTATAATATATAAACAATAAGGGTGAAACTGGACAGTGTTTGGAGCCTTTGGTAGGCTATCTGCAAGTGAGGGATGATGTAACATCTTTTGGTAAAAGCATAAGAGAATAGGTTTTAATGAGAATACTTGATAGACAAGAGAACAAAAAAGAAGTAGAGAAGAAGTATGATAAAGGGAGGACTACTTAGGGAAAAAGCTACTTTTCTGTTCCATCAAAGTAAATGAAAAGGAGAACTAGTAATTGCTAGGCAACAATGGATTAAAACCAACCCAAAAGCAATTAAGTCTAAAAGGAGAAACTCACATCTCTTAAAATAATTGACCCACATAGAACAAAAATTTAAGGAAAGGATTTTTAATGTTTTTTGTCTTAACCTCCAATCACTTTAATATCTTTCAAAGAATATTCATTTCATTCTTTCTAGACAATTTCCCAGGGTAAAAAATAAAGGGGTCACCCCTAAATCAACTTTAACTCTTTGCCCCATAAAAAGACTCTTCAAAGTCCATTCTTAGAAGACCACCTTAATTGCATAAGGTGAGAGATAAACCAAGGGCACCTCAAAAGAGGGAAAACTAAACTTCAAAAATCAATTAGAAACCAAATTGGATAGTGGATTAGAATGTTTATCGTCCTATCTTCTTTTTGTTTGCATCAAGCAACATATTGGCTAAGTGACAACATGTTGATGTAGAACATAAAAAAGATAGGAAAACCTTTTCATGTAGCTCTGATTAATTATGGGATTACGATCGGTGCAATATTATATACACTTACAATAAAACAAAACAGAAATAAATTGTCAAGGTTTACCTATGTTTACTAAATCTAAAGAATGCAACTCCCTAAAGTCCATGCTCTCCTAAACAAATTTTGTCAAATTATGCTTGTACATAATGGTGTGAACGATAAATACATGAAATTAAAATGAATGAAAAATGCTTCAGTTAGAGAATTGGGACATCTATTCTGATTGCTCCCCTTGAGTAGAGTTAAAAATATTTTCCCTTTTCCAAGCTTTGTCCATTATAAACTTGAATATAGGAGTGATGTATATCCTTGGTGAAGAGTATCTCCCTAGTGCTCTTCATTGAAAATGAAGAAGTGTGCAGCGAATCTGTGGATGCCGACTGATCATTTTTTTTTTACTTATAATAAATCTGTGTTAGTCCCAATTGTTCAAGCTTAAGGCGCTGGCCTATTTCCTTATTAGTAATGTCTTTCCTGTTTTTTAACAACTCAATTTACTGATTTTATTGCTTTTAGTTATTCATAGCCTATAGGTTCATTTAGCCCCATCCTTAAACTTAGAAGTTGTCTTAATCCATAATAATTCACATATTTTTGGATTCATTGCTCCAGGAATATCTTTCTTGCACTTTATTTGCCACTGTATGGCTTGCTTTTTACTCCTCTAGTCTAAATCTCTTCCTCCCACAAATGATGCACAACTTGAGTGGACTATAGTTGCATGATGGCCTTACCTAATCCAGCATTTATATTAAGCTTCAACCTGCAAGGGAATTTGTTCTTTGAGAAAATTAATAACCCTTTCCAGTTGTAGGCTTAAGATATCTTAGGATCCTCTAGAAAAGCCTCTATATTTGATATTCTTAATTGTGGGATGCATGATTGATTACCATGCGCAACATAGCCAATGTTTAGGCCTTGTGTGGGGAGAGGTAGATTGATTTCCAACAAATTTTGGTATCTTATCCTTCTTCACCTATAACTCCCTTTGTTAGTAGCTTCTCAATCTTGTGATTGGTTCCATAAGATGATGGTTTGAGGCTCATTGTTTTGGCTTCATTAGTGAATTCAGAAACATATTTTCCTTTAGAAATGAATATGTTGGCTTGTGGAGCCCTACCACCTCAATCCTAAGAAAATTCATCTTAGGTCCCAATCTTTATTCAAATTCCTTGCTTAAAAATTCTTTTGATTCTTCATATTTCTTTCCACATCATCAACAGTTTACCAAATTATTGTACCAGTCCACATAGAGATTAAAGTGTAAGTGAATTCTGATTTAGGAAGTGCTTTACATGAATAAAGTACGATTCCCTTGACATTGATGGCATAACCCACAATTTTAAATGGAATAGACTGTGTAAACTTCTCAAAGAGCCATGCTCTGGGGAGAATGTTTAACCCAATAAAGGATTTTTCAACTTACAAGGGCTTCCCATCCCTTTGAATTGTCTTCTAAACCAGTTGTGATGTAAATCTATATGAGGTCTTTCTTGCTAACGTCTAGTGCCATGCAATAAACAGCCATACCTAACTTACCAGCTATAGTGACCAATCCAAATTTGCTACCAAGGATAAGAGAACCCAATAGAATTCATTTTTGCAACAGGAGGTGTAAAGTGTTTCTAGAGTTAATAAATTCCATTTAGGTTGTAATCATATCCTTTGTGCCACTAATAAAAAATAGACCTAAACCTCATCGTCTCCTTATGAACCATCATTTGTGTAATTTAGTATAGTGGGAAAACCCCATTTACATCCACTCTTTCCTCCAGGAAATTCAACGAGTCCTTTGCATCATCTTTACAACTCTCTCTCCTCAAATAGTTGCTCAACTTAGGATCTTTAAAACCTTTCATACATTTTTTTGGGACAAAATATGAAGATAGATGTGTTGTAAATATGGTATAGATAGCATTAAGCCTATGGAAAGAAAATAAGTTCGAGAGAGGGTGTCTAGTGCAAGTTCTCACTCCTTTTCTTAAGTTAATAGTGATATCCTAATTTGTATCAGATATTGGATCAGAAGAAGGAAAGGGCAAAGAGTCACAATTACCCAATTCCGAGATTGATGATTGGCTATGTGTGAGAGGGATGAGATCTTTCAACTTGTTTTGCTTCTTCCTTGTGTAAACTAGCAAGTCTGGTTTTGCTTTCATCTGTTGGTAGATTTGGTGCTTCATTTGTCCTTGGCCTTATCTTGATTTCTAACTCATTTCCTTGTTGCATTGTGCACATGATCTAGTTATTGTCTTAATCCATAATCTGGTTGTTAGTTTGATTAGAACACATACTGGTATCATTTGAGATTGGAAGAGGGGTGTATATCTCCCATGATTGATCCTTGCTATTGTTTTTTTCCCCTTGAAAATCAGCCATGGGAAAGTATGCTTAATCTTAAAAAGAAACTAACATCCATGGAGAAAAACTTCCTTTTTATGGAAGGGTAGTAGCACTTGTATCCCTTCTAAGTAGGAGAAAATCCCAAGAAAATACACTTTTTAAGCTCTATGATCAAGTGTCATCCTCTCTTTGTTATGAATATGAGCAAAAATAACACATCCAAGTACTCTTGATGGAAAGGATTTGAAAATATGGGTGGAAGGTAAATAATACTTCAATGTGTTAATTGGGGTTTAGGAGTTGAGAATCTTTGGAGGCGTTTGATTTATAAGTATGCAGCAATAAGAATTGCATCCCCACAATAACATTTAAGGATATTTCTTGAAAGTGTCAATTTTGTTGCCATATCTAGCAAGTGCCAATTTTTATCTTAGCTCTCTCATTTTGTTAGGGTGCATGCAAGAGGTTTGGTGTTATCCCATTAGCAAGGAAGTATGAATCAAAGGTGTTGCTAAGATATTAACACCCTCCCCCCATTTTGCATTCAATCATCCTATGAAAGTGTTTGAAGGTGGAGGCAACCTTAAGGACTTTGATCCAAGTAACACAGGTACTACAGGTACAATCATCAAAAGTGATGAACCACTTGACCCTTAAAAGACAACTTACTTTTGGAGGGCCTTAAACATCACTACACACCATAGAAAAAGGAAGGACACCTGATGGTTTTTGATAACTCATAAGCCTTACATTTAAACTTGGACAGATCTAGTTTGAAAACATTTTTGGGATACAATGTCTTTAATGACAAAAAGTTAGGATGACTAAATCTCTAATGAAATAATCAGGTCTCTTCCCTTAATCCTTGCAACTCATTTTATGATAAACTTGTAATAAGATTCTTTTATCTGCTGTTCTGATGGCAAACGACTTCGGGTAGTAGATTCCCTCTCTTCTCTGTAGACATGTGTGCCCTCATCTTCCCCTGGTTTAGAGTCTTGAAAAGGGCATGGAAAGTAGAAGAATTGTCATGAACGAATTTAAACAACTTTTTTCGGGACTTTACTATGGTCAACAAGTTACAATTGAAATTAATTGGGAAACATGAAGAACAATTTTACGATGAGAGTTTCAAAAAAAGGGTGAAAACATGACTAGACTTACCATTATTAGGGGTTAAGCCTAAAAACCAAACTTTGAGAATTCTTATTGCTTGAACAAGGATATAAATTGAGAACAAATTTTACTCTCTTTTTCATGTGATCAGTGACCCTGAATCCATATGGTCCACGGACTTTGATAAAGAAGAGGATGACATCTGTTGCAATGGGTTTTTGACCTAATGTATAGCAAACAGGATACAAGGAGAGGAAGGAACCTTTCACTAAATTTTCCTATCTATAGTTTGATGAACTAGAGGTTCTGTTGTTCCTTGGTGGTGAAAATATTAGGGCAATTTCATTAAATAGTTAAGTGCAATGGTTAGGGTAGTTCTCTAATGGAAAATTGCTAATGGACATGCTCCTATGGTAGGCTTGACTATTTTATTGGCAGATCGTATGCTCTTACCCTATAAGGTGGTTTCCCTGCAGCGTTTCTGAGCCAGTCTCATTTAGAGGGTTGGTCGTGGCTTGTTGGCAATGATTCACACCAAGAGTCTCTTACCTTACATGTCATCCTTGAGATTTCGAATTTTCCGTGATTCGCAAGTATAGGAGTTTTTAGGAGTGGTAGGGTTGAATCCCTTTTTGAGCGCTTCTTACTCTCTTCACTATGAACCTAGGCATACATTCTCTAAAGATGGAAGGTCTAAATCAGGATTTGAGGCCCTAAACTTGGTCTGACTCCGCTCAAATTAAGGCTTGCTTGAAACTCAGTTCCTTTCTTGCTTAACTTGTCAGTTTTAGAGGTGGTCTTGTAGTAAGATTTCTATCCTCAATTGTTGATTAATGTGCAAGCTCTGCCATAGACTCTAAGGCTTATTTAGTGATGATTAATGAATGTGTACACCAAAAAGACTTCCATTTGCTTTACTGTCTAAGTGAATCGTGTTTAATTTCTCATGCAAATTTGAAGCAATATTTCCCCGCGGGGGTATGAGTTACATGAACAACTCTTAGTCGTGAGCTCAAATGAGGAGCTTATGTTGCGATGAATAGCTAAGGGATTGTGATAACATTGTTGGAACACTTTCATTGTGAGCTCAAGGTTCTAAATTTGTTAATTGAACAACGTGGGCTCAATGCGGTTGACATGAATGACTCACTGTTGTCGTTGATCTCAGGGCTTTAGATGCTGATGAACAGTTTAGAGTTGTGAGGATGACATGGAACAACTTCTAGGTCGTGACTCGGGCGCCCGTCAGAATTAGTTAATCACTGACTTCCCACCTCTTAAGATTCGTAACGATCCTCTTAAGTTAATGCTCTTGTGTGAAGTGATAGAATTCTATTTGATAATTGTATTTTAGCTCAGAAGCTCAATCTGCTAGCTCATTTAATATTGCTTTAACTATGTATAAACTAAAAACATCAAAAGGCTCATGGAAGACGATTAGACCAAACCCTGAACTTACATAAACCATGGTGCTTAGAGGAGCTCGAAGGGACTTTAAACTGCCTTACATACTGATAGTAATGACTATCGTTCTCTGGGCTCTTCAACAACCTATTAATTCCAGATAATAAAATTAAAAAGATAAGGTTAAGAAACTTTGTTTTTAAGGAATTAGAAACTAAACTTATAGAACTTTTTGTAAGTAAAGGCTTACATACGGCATACTTCTAGATCTTAAAAGGGGATTCCTATAAAACTTAAAAAAAGAGAACTTTTTTAAGAATATAGAAAGTTTAGAAAACTTCTTTCAGGAACACTTGATACATTGTGAATGATTTTCATTATCTCTAGCATTTTATTACATGGTACATAAGGGCTATTTAGGGATTAGCCAACTATACAGAATATTTACCAACAATTGCATCTTGCTATGATTACAGTTGTAATAGCTGTGTATTTACAAAAAGAAGTTTCAAAACTTCTTTTCAAGAACAATTCTAAAAGCTTTCACAATTCTAAAACCTCATTTTTTTTACTTTCCTTGAATTAACACACTTTGAGGTACATGTGGAAAGCTGTTTGCTTGATCTTGATACTGAAGTTAACTTCTGCCATGGTATTTTGTTTTAGAAGACGATGATACTTGAGCTTTATACAAATTGCTCTATGATTAGTAGACTGAGTGAATAGGAGTCAATTATTTTACTTTCTTGGAGGGGGAATTTGGTAACTGGAAAGAGTAAAAAAACAGTTTGTGGTTGCTAGGTCAATATGAGTTAAGGAATTTTCGAGCCATGATGTATGGATTTAGTGAAGCTTCTCTAGATAAAATAATTCTTAGTATGCTTACAGTAAAGTTGGAAGGTTCTCGATAGGCTTTCTACTATGACAAGAAGCTGGCTATTATATTAACCACTATGCAATCACATGACAAACTAAGCACGTTGAAATTTGGATTGTGTTTTATCAAGTAGAAACTGGAGTGGGTTGATGCACCCTTATATAAACTCATAAAGACAATTAGTTGACATAACAACCAAAACAAGTTGCAGCTCAACAATCTAATATATCACCAAACAAAATTGGGGAATGCAAACATTATTTCACCGTTGAAGGGAGCATTTGAATATCTGTGCCAGTAATGGGGTCTGAATCGTACCAAACTATATAGGTTGAGATTTAATTTGACTTTGTTTCTTTTTCTGAATTTGAACTTTGATTTATTCCCTTTCTATCTGAATTTAAGGAATATAGTAGCTGATTTTTTCTATTTGATCCAGTAGATATTCTAACCTGAATAGAGTAATTTCTTTTCCTTTTGCCATTGTAACATTTTTTAATAAAACCAGGTTGTTAAATGTATAAGTGAAAAAAATGCAATGTTGTTCAGTATCATTCTATTTCATCAAGAATTATAGACAATCCATTCTATCCCGTTATCATGCTCCCATCAAAGGGTGTATTTGACCTCAGTTGAATTGGATAGTTCCAATGTTTACGTTAAGCATTGGAGTAACAATCCCATCATTAGACCATTTGAAGAAATTGAATGATTTTGATAAGTGATGGAATTCATTGTTGCATAATGTTTGGTCAGCTACTAATGAGGTAATGGGGACTAAACTATGTTTATTTCATTGTTGAGCATACACTTGGGATAAAATCCCTAACACCCTGCCTCCCAAAAACAGGCTTCCTTCCATTAGGCTCAATAAATGGGGAAATGAACAAAATAGTGAGGTTTCAAACTCATTGACCTTCACATAAACAAGCTTTGTACCATGTTAAATGACCCATTGTAGAGAGTCAAATTAGTGGCTTAACATAGTACAAAGAGCTTGTTTTATGGGAAGTCCATGATTCAAATTTTACTGCTGTTTGTTCACCAAATTTATTGAGCCACATATGTAAGACTAAGGAAACTTTCTGTGAGAGGACGGTGACAGGCATAAGCCAAATATCTGTTTGATACAATTTTGATCACCTAATAGTTTAATTTAAGTCACATGGATAGCTTAACACATAATTAGCAGTTAGCTAGAGAAAAGGGAACTTATCTAGTATTAAGGAGTAAGGAAGTGAGTTCATACGGCCAAACTTCTGATTGGCTTTCATAAAACTGAAAAGCATCAGAAGATAATTTATATTTTAATATGGCATGTTAGTAGAGTGATTTCTGGAGATGATGTGTCAGGACCACCTTTTAAACACTTTGCAAGTTCCTTTTACTAAAGTGCCACTGGTTAAGACCCGGACTTCCACTTGTTGAACTTATTTCTGTGTTTCTTGCCACTTCATTTGCATGAACCATTACTGCAATGATTCTGTGCATCTGGATTTGTTGTCAACGTTCCTGTTACATCCTGATACTAAATTTGCAATGCAATTCAATTAGCCATTTATTAACAGCTGAGGGGAAACATTGGTTTATTTGTTCTGCAGGTTTTCATTTGATATTATCATATTTGGGTTTACTTCAGCCTTGTAATTTTAGAAACCAAAGAGATGGTTGTGCTTCAGAATTATTTCATTTGTACTATGCTTGGAGAAAACAAATTCATTATTTCCCTTATCCGGGGACTAAAGAATTTAACGACAAGGCAGGAATTTCCCTTTTGTTGATTTCTGCATTTTTACCCACCTTGGCTTCCCCATTTCCCTCAGTTTCAGACAGTATTTGTAATTATGACATACTCATGACTAAACACCTCCTTGATTTGTGAGCTCCAAAGTCAGCTTTCTATGAGTATTTGTATTTGTTATTCTTATTGACTATTCAAATATGAAATAGCTTCTAGGAGATGTTGCTGTTGTACGCCACAATGACTGTATGAGACTTCTGTTACACTCATGTTGATGTGTAATTTTAGAAGAGTAAACTCAAATTGTAGGTCGTGTTATGTGGACCACATAATGGCCCTTATTAAGGGTTGCTTTTTCCTTTATATAATAAAAATGATGTGAAACAATCTTCTCGTGTGGAATCCAGCCAGAAATTATGTTTTTCTAATTTCGTTGAAATTGCACAGACGTACATCTGAGGTAGCTTCGATTTGTGAGGGTCTAGTGCTCTGTCGAATATTCTATAAAACAACTTAGTGTTATCAAGTGCAATATGTGAGAGTATTCTGACCGAAATTCAAGACTCGAGTCGCCTTGTCATAGACGAGTCCATGTACTTGTATACCATGAACAACGTACAGGATGAGTAATATGTGATGCTTGATTGAACTGTATCCTCGTCATATTTTGAACTCATAGAGCTCAAGTGCTTGCTTAGATGTGCTTATGAATCTAACTCTAAGGGTTGTGGATAAACATGAGAGGATTTTATGTTTCTCATTGTGAGCTATATAGACTTTCTAGAAATGTGTCTATTTATGGAATCGGATCATTGGGTTTGAATTACAATCAAGATGGTTTTAGCATAATGCGCAATTTTATAGATCTACAATCGTATTAGGAGCCCTAAGCCCTCCAAGCATATGCGTATTTTTAAACCCTTCAATGTGGAAAGAACGATTATCTTTGACGGCCTCGCAATTAGATATGGCAACATATGATACATACTCTCCCATATCATAGGTACGCCTTAACCTTGAGGGCCCTAGATGGCTAATAAGATGGACAACAAAACTTCTAAGTTTAGGTATTGTTGATGGATGATGTCAGACATGGAAATATTACTGATCGTTCATGAACTCTAGCACTATCGATTTACATATAAACAATTCATTCAAGATTATGGTTTATTAACATGAATGATTCCAAAAAACAAAAGTTGTCAAAATCCAAGTTTTCGACAGGAAACCATTTGCTCAATAGTTTTATTTGTGCAGTTTGGAGATGGCTGTGCTGAGGCTAACTCAAATTGATGCCGGTCATCAAGAAAGATTGAGGAATTGAATTCCAAGCAAGGCCTCATTGAAAATATGAGACTTTCTAATTTGTCTTTGCCCACACGCTTATTTCTCGAATTGACTACATATCTGCTAAGTAGAACGTTCTATTGCACCTTTCAGAATTGAAGAGTGGGAAGATAAAACAATGAGAAAACAATCTTAGATAATGGGTTCATGCCTTGAACTGTGATTCTGTGACCAATCTATGTTACTAGATTCTTTCATGATTCGAACAGCAACCTCTTATGTGGCGCTTGTGAAGAAGAGAAAATGCAATAGATGGTTGTACCTCAATTGCCACTGCTGATATTGTATGACTATGTTCATCGTACCTACATAAAGTCTCTCGGATGCCAACTTCAGTTCTTGGAAGCTGTATTGTTTAATGAATCCCCTAAGCTCTACAATCGTCTGTGGAGTAGCACCCATCCAGTGTGATGTCCTTCAACTCATGAGGGATTTAGGTTTACCAACAGTGTTTGGGTCATAGGCTCAGGGCCCTACATGCATGATATAGTAGTGTAGCCAAACATATCGAACATATGGGTTGGATGGTATTTCTTTGTGTGCCTAATTACTTCCACATTGTTATTGATGCCTTTGCTTGAGAAGTATCGTGTTCTCGCAGATGTGTCTAATCTATCATTTTTTCTTGCTCATGCGTATTATCAGCAGGCCAGTCTAAGAGGCTTACTCAACAACTCAAGCGAGCTACTTCTCACAATGTGCAAGTGAGCATTAAGACCACTATAGGGAGCTTGAAAAAGCTACCATGAAAGGGCTACCTAGAAATATAGCCTCAATGCAACAACAACTCTTGTTCACGTATACTTTGCTTTGCACTATACCAACTAACAACTCATGCAGAAGGTGAGAGTAAAAATTAGAATTCTCCTGCGCTTCAAGTTTCTACTTGATGCTCATACTAAGCGATTATTAAGAATTCGGTTTATATATAATAATCGCCATCGTGCACGTAATTTTAGTGGGAGAATGAGGACATTGACTACTATAATTTGCCTCGCCCCTTTGACTGGAAGGTAACTTATCATAAGGTCAGTAAGTCTGCATGCATCTTATTCTTTGGGTTTAACTAAAGTCATTGCTATAATTACCAAACGGCAATCGAGTCCGACAAAAAGTTTTAACTTATGGCCACCAGCTTGTGGAGAGTAATGTGCGCCATACTCTTTCAAAGGCTTTCATGAGTAATTGTTGTAGTTGTTGTTGCCTCTATATGAACAACTCTTTGAGGGCTTACTTAAGAAGAGTGCAATACTTGACTAGGGCATTGGTATGACAGCCTACCTACCATTGAATGAGAAAACATATCACTTTTACATGGTAGGTTTCTCAATTTTCTGTAGCTTTCAAAATGTCCTATCTTTGAATCACTAGTATTGACCACAAAATAGTAGAGATTAGCTATTTGCTGACAATGTTTTTACGATCAAATGAACATTGTATCAGAAGATTCTTCCTGCAACAATATGTGTACTTCATTCAGAGAAGTCTTTGTTTAATAGTGATCTTGGCTTTATACTGGTTCGCTTGATGGTGTTCTTATTATATACCCTTTACTAATTCTCCTCATCGCTTGTAATCCTATGTGGTAATTACAACTCGAGTTACAATATACAACTATAAATTATCACTGATTACAGCCATGAACGTCGTTCTTCTTTACATCTCTTGTGGCACAGAACTGCACCATATCTACAATGCTGTGGCTGGTGGGTTCTCAAATCTTACTTAGCTTATCGAATTCTCGTTCATTTGAATTCTTCTCGATGCTCTTCAATGCAGTAGCATTTCAATGCAGGATTTCTTGTTGCATCAATATATGATTAAAATGCTGCAAGAGTTTCCATCTCTGGGCTTAAGGACTCCATATTTTTGATTGCATTCACAGTCGCATATGAATAATAAAATTTCTTTACCTGAAACCCTTCTATGGCTGAGCTATAGACATCTCAGAACTAAATTCATGGGAAGGTGCTCCCCGCCCGCCACAACCAGCACTAGACAATAAATAAGGAACCTTCAATGGCCAGCCTTTTAGACTCTCCATGAGGACAAAAGAGCTCCTTTCCCATGGAGACTAAACCTTCAGGTCTGTTGGAACACTTCACCCACAACCAGCACCATGTAATCCATGACATTCAACTAAGAACAAGAATTGAACCTAGGACCAACTATCTCTACCACACATCTTGGCATTCGTCCCAAGTAACTGGGGCAACCCTACATGGATATAAGATGTGATTAAGAGAGAGAGATGAGTTAGGATCCAAAACCCATGCAAAATGAAGTAATGAAGTGAAATTTATTGAAATATAACAATGTTTCGCTTAAAACTTGGGTAATAATTATTAAATGATTGAACTCTCGTAGAATGAATGCTGTAGAAGGTTTGGACTTACAACTAGTGAATAAACCCACCACCACGTTTTCTTTTCCAAAGATAGAATTCCACAAGCAATGAGAAATAAAATAGAAAATCTGTTGGCCCTAAAAGAAAATATTAAAGTTATTTAATGGTATAATAAAAAACGAATTTTCAAAAATATTTTTGAGTCTTGCAAGGGTCTTATAGCATATGATGAAACTCATGGTGAAGTTATTCAGAGTAAGGTAAAAGAGAAGATTCACGTAACTTGTGATAACCAAATCAAACCTGTAGAGAGATTCATTTACAGTGTGAAATGTTTTATTGCGGGTATAATAACAAAGCTAACTAGCGTTTACAATTGAATCACAAGAAAAGATAATTCTTGAAAAGAAGTATTCATAATCCAACACAGAATTCCAGCATTCTGCTGGGCCTTGAAATTGTTTTATTCCACGAATTCCATAGCAGTAGTATATGCAAACCAAGATCATTCAATAGTAAACAAAGCTTTATATCTTACATCCATCCATATTTTATTTCTGCTATTGCGTCAGTACAGTTACTGAAGAGGGTTTAGATAGATAGATAACAATTAGATAACAAAGGCTATCCTGGGCTGGTTGATAGCAAGAATTTAACCAAAGTAATGAGTTTGTCTTTTCGACAGTTTTTGAATGGAAACGACACTCTATTCAAGTATATCGAATCCAAAGTCGAAGGAATTGTTGTAACCAAAGAGTAGGCTTCTTTATTTCAGCAGGTTCCCCAAACTAGTTCCATGTTGCTACGATAAACAAAAGGCTTATCCAAAAATGGAGTATTGTGGAAGGGGCAGTGAACTTGAACAGTCGTCCTGATTTGAGAATGACTCCTCGATGTTCACCTTGCAGGACGTCCAAGGATGTGAAGTATCTCCAAAGGCTTCAAATGCTTGTGACGTTTAAAACGCGGTTGTTTGTTATGCGGGGGGGCTCGTAGTAATATTGACAGCTTATTTTAGAACACTAATGCAGTTCAATCCTGCATTTAATCGAGTTGAGAAAACACAACACAATTGGAAGGCCGTATCAAATTGAAGAGTTCAAAATTTATCATCTGAAGAGCATAAGGACAAGCAATTGTATGGAAGATGACTCTATAATGTTCTTGATGTAGAATGAGACTTCATCCAACTTGGTACTATCCCACATGAGAGCCACATATTTTTCTTCTCAAACATTCTCATTAGGATTGTCTATGCATCGATCCACGAATACAAGATATAATTGATATCATCCAGCCAAAAATACTATTTTTCCATTCCAGAAGATCATTCATCCAGCCATTGATGTTATGTGTTATTGAACTAACGTGTAACACAGATCTCAATGACCACATGTCCAGGGTCTAAAATGTTGCAAAAAGAACCCGGTAGAAAGCCCTACAGGAGGTCCCACACAAACTTGTCCACCTTGGCCCCTTTACCCTATCTTTTGAACTTTGCAAAAAATACAGTGATATAGTGAGAATGCATTACAGAGCTTTTCATAATATGTTGGGATTATGTGACGACGTGGCAAATAGTGACGATGTGACTTCATACGCAACTACAACGAGGTCATGAGAGCACTATTCTTTTAAGTTGCTTGTTCGATAGGAAACCACACTAGAATATTATTGATTAGAAAAGAAGTACAATACATATGAGAAAGGATAAGCATGTAGCAGAATCCTCCTTCTCAAAAATGAAGGATGAAAACAAACACATGTAGGAAATCGAGAAACTCAAGATTGAGAATCATGGATCTATAAATAGCCAATTAGACATACTAAGACCTCCCAATGGAAAAGCTATACAACTTATATAGGTATGTGAGATAACATCGAAGATACTCTTCAGTTGTAGATCTTCTAGAGGAGAGGCACATATCACTGAGCTTTTGTAGTACGTTAAGGGATGAAGCAACGTTAAGCTGCCCTTATTGTTGACAAATAGAACAGACTCCCGCTGAAACAAAACGTGCGTGCTCGTAAGCTCAAGGCTCGTCAGATTCGCGTGACAATAGCTGCAGGAAGTTGTGGGATAGATGCGAATCCATGAACAACTCTAGGTCAAAAGAGACTGCGAGGCCTTAACATTGCATATGACCTACACAGCGCTAGCTTCCATAAGCCGTTATGTCTGGCATGAAAATATTTTAGGAGTATGTTTAGCGTACATGCATTTTTGCTATATATCTGTTCGCCACACATGAACAACTCAACAAGCCTAGGAATTGACATTTATGCACACTCTGAGTCTTGAGCTTAGGGCTCTATAAATAGCTTCGCGATGTGAACAACGCTTGCGAGGTATAATGCAGATTGACTACCACTGACCATGCATCTCTTCGAATCTCAGTTCGAGAGCATACTTCCTTTGTAAAGGTCTGGCTAGATGTATTAAAGGACTTAAGGCTTATGGTAGACATCAATATACGTACTCTAAGGATGCCTATTTGTCAGTCTTAGGGGGCTCTACGCCGCTAATCCATCTTGCATGAAGCAACCTTTATGGTGATGGCGTGGAGAAATGAAAAAACTACTCTTGCGGTCTTGGCGTCCGTGCACCGACAAATGCATCTCTTGACATCCCTAACGTAATGTGAAACGACAATGAAGGAAGACGCTTAGTTTGCAATGTGACTATGAACTGACTGCTGATAGCATTGATGCCCTTATGTTCCATACACAACTTAAGTATTAGTGTGCACGATACCAAGTGAACAATCTCTGGCTTTTGGGGGTGTGCTATGCGTTGACCATTAAAACGGGGGGCTCGAAGTGGGTGGGACCTTGTCATTCTGGTCTATTTCGGGGGTGAAACAATGTACACATCAAGGCCTTAGTTTCTTTATAAACTAGAGTTTACCACAAGCCTATGGATATGAATTAACATAGCCCCTTGAACTTAACCTTTGGATATGGGTGGACTCAAGGTCTTGATCATTAAATCCTTTCACGAGAAAACACAATTAGAGTGTGTCAATTGAATTATATGTGTGTTGTAGCTGCAAGGAAATTCATAGTGATGCGTAGATGAATTAACTATACACGGCATTGCTTACAAACAGTGGGGCTGATGACATATGAAACAAAGCTACATGGAGTTAGTGAGGCTCATGTGGGACTCTTGAGAAATGCAAAATGCCATCTAGACTCTAAGTATGTAGTACTGACCATGACATAAAGAACTAAACGGAGTCATGAGCCCATCTAACAATCTCGTCTTTGATACTGCTATGAGAAGCGGACAAACTCAGAGTATGATATGGATTGACATGAACGAATCTTGAAGCATGTATCTCAAATGCGTTTACGTTAGCTCTTAATCTAGGAGAGTGCATTTCTGGAAACAACTGCGCATACGTGGCATTAGAGTAAAATTCTTTCTATCTCAGAATCGGTTAGGAGATTACGAACGGAAATGTCATGATACATACTTTGTGCGCTTATGAGAGAGGTGAGGGCTCTAACTGCTAAGGGATCGAACAGACGTGTGGGCTACGAAATAGCCGTATGACGATAATGAAAGATATTTAGTGACTAATGTGAGTGTCTTAGTTGCGCCTTAAGTGCTTCTCAGCTACTGGACGCTAATAGTCTTGTTGAACAAACCATGTAGTTTAATTGTGGCCTATCTTTAAAAAATATTTACAAACTCTGGTCGATGCTCTTAACCCGGCCCCATAGATTCACCAATGGACAGCAATCTTCTATTGTTCCATGGTTAGGCATTGAAAATAATCAGAGTATGAGAGCTTTATAAGTCTGTAGTTGCTAAATGATTATTCAATTCTTCACAGCCTTCACGGATGACCATAGCGCCACTTCTAACGAGTCTAATGACTACACGAGACTCTAAATTGCTATGAATAACTTTCGGGTTGTGGGACTTGACATGAATGAACACCTATCGCTACTATGAGCCGACCAACTCTAGATAGCCTCTTAATGAGTGCTCTTAGGGTTTGTGCGTAATGACCTCAAGAAGAGTACTCTAGAGTTCTGTGATGCTCAAGCTCTATGGTGATATGAACAACTTCAGGATGTGGCTGAGATGAACGACTCTAGGTCGTGAGCTAATGTTATTGAATATATGAACAACTGAGTGTTGTCAATGACATGAAAGAACTATGAGTCATGAGCTTAGTGTTGTAATAACATGAACAACTCAGGGTTATGGTTGAAATGAACGACTCTTAATCGTGAGCTCAAGGTTCTAGTTGCTATGAATAGCAAAGGGTTATGATAACATAGGATAGTCTTGGTTGTGAGCTCAAGGCTTTAAATGCTATGAACAACATTGGGTTGCGGTTGATATGAATGACTCTGTGTCATGAGCTCAGGGCTCTAGATGCTATGAACAACTCAAAGTTTGTGGATAACATGAACAACTCTGGTTTGTGAAGCTCAGGCCCTAGATTCAATGAACAACTCTAGGTTGTTCTTTGCATGACATGAAAGACTACGGGTCATGACCTCAAACGTTGTTGATACTATGAACAACTCAAGGTATGGTTGACATGAATGACTTTGATCATGAGCTCAAGGCTCTAGTTACCATGAACAGCTAAGGGTTATGGATAACATGAGATACTCTTGGTTGTGAGTTGAGGGCTCTTAATTCCTCATTGCAACAGCGATTGGGCTGTGGTTGGACATGAATGGACTCTGTGTTGTGAGCTCAAGGCTTCTCAATGCTGATGAAAAACTCAGCAGTTGTTGGACGGACATGAACGACTCTGGGGTCATGAGCTCAAGGCCTAGATGGACATGAACAGCCCTCTAGGCTGTGGTTGTAGTTTTGCCTGAACAACTTTAGGGTTATGAATGACATTAGCTACTCTAAGTTTGATTGAAGCTCAGGACTCTTAAATGCCTGATGAACAAACTCTTGGGGTTTAATGGTTGACATCAATGGACTCCGAGTCGTGAGCTCCAGGCTCTTAGGATTGCCGATTATAGCTCAAGGGTTATGGAAGACATGGGGTACTCTAGGTCGTGAGCTCAGGCGCTTTAGATTGCTTATGAACAGATTTGGGGTTATGGTTTGAGATAAATGACTTCGGGCCATCAGCTAGGGCTCTTAATGTTATGAAACAACTTAGAGTTGTTAATGACTTGAAAGACTACATGTCATTGAGCTCAGTGCTATAAAATACTATGAATAACTTAGAGTTAATATTGACATGAATGACTCTAGGTCAAGAGCTTAGGGCTCTAAATGCTATGAACAACTCGAGGCTATGGTTGACATGAACGACTCTAGGTTTGAGGCTCAAAGCTCTAGATACTATGAACAACTGAGAGTTGTGGATGGTATGATCAAGTCGGGATCCCGTGAGCTCAAGCCTCTAGATGTTAGAGCCGCTACGGGTTATAAATGATTTGAATGATTTTGCATCATGAGCTCAAGCATTTAGGTTTTATGAACTCCTCAATGTTATGGATGACATGAAACGACTACGGGTCATGTGCTCAGGGCTTTAGAATGCCACTGGGAACTCAAGGTTATGGACAACATGAACAACTTCAGGTTATTGACCTCAGACCTCTAGATTTTTTGAACAACTAAGGGTTATGGTTGCCATGAACGACTCCGAGTCATGAGCATAGGGCTATTGATGTTATGCACAACTTAAGGTTGTCAATGACATGAAATACTATGTGTCGTGAGCTTAGAGTTGTAGATGCTATGAATAGCTCAGGACTATACATGACATGAACAACTCTAGGTCGCAAGCTCAAGGCACTAGACACTATGAACAACTTAGGATTATGGTTGACGTAAATGATTCCAAAGTCGTGAGCTCAGGGCTTCTAGATGCTATGAATAACTCAAGGGTGTGGATGACATGAGCTACTCTAGGTTGTGACCTTAGGGCTTTTGATGCTATGAACAACTCAGTGTTCTGGATGATATGAATGGCTTAGGATCCCATGAGCTCAATCCTTTAGATGTTATGAATCACTTAGGGTTGTGGATGATATGAACGATTCCACTTCCTAAAATCAAGCCTCTAGATGCTATAAACTGCTCAGAGCAATGGAAGACATGAATGAATCAGAGTCATGATCTTAGGACTCTAAATGCTATGAAAAACTCAAGGTTGTGACTGACATGAACATCTCTGGGTAGTGAGCTCAAGGCATTAGATGCTCCCAAAAACTCAAGGCTATGGATGACATAACCAACTCCAGGTTATGAGCTCAGAGCTTTAGATATTATGAACAAATCAAGGTAGTGGTTAACATGAAAGACTTTAAGTCTTAAGCTCAAGGCTCTAGAAGGTATGAACAACTTAGAGTTGTGATTGATATGAATGAATTGGGATCATATGAGCTTAGGTCTATAGATGTTATAAACCTCTCTAGGTTGTGGATGAATGATTTTGTACCATTAGCTCAAGCCACTAGATGCTATGAACTGCTCAGGGTTATGGAAGATATGAATGACTCTGGTACATGAGCTCAGGGTGGTAATCAAAATGAAAGACTTCGGGTAGTGAGCTAAAGGCTATAGATGCTACTAACAAGTTAAGGTTGTGGATGGCATGAATGACTTTGGGTCATAGGCTTAGGCCTCTGGATTCTATGAAAAGATCAAGCCTATGGTTAGCATCAAAGACTCCTAGTCATGAGCTTAGGGCTCTAGAATTTATGCATAACTTAAGATTATCGTTGACAAGAAAGGCTCTGAGTCATGAGTTGAGGGCTACACGGGTTAGGGTTGTTGATGACATGAACGACTCTGGGTTGAGAGCTCAAGGATCTTGATACTATAAATAGCTCAAGGTTGTGGTTGACATGAATGACTCCAAATCGTGAGCTTAAAGCTTTAAATGCTGTGAACAACTCTAGGCTATGGATAACATGAGCTACTCTAGGTCATGAGACCAAAGCTCTAGATGCTATAAAGAGCTTAGAATTGTGGATGATATGAATGACTTAGAATATCATGACCTCAAACCTTTAGACGCTATGAACTACTCAGGGTTATGGATGATATGAATGACTCAGTGTCATGAGTTGAAGCTCCTTAATGATATGAACTGCTAAGGGTTGTGGATGACATGAACAACTTCGGGTTATGAGCTCAGGGTTGTAGATGCTATTAAAAACTTAGGGTTGTGGATAAGTTGAATGACTCTAGTTCATCAGCTCAAACCTTTCGATTCTATAAACAACACAAGATTATAGTTGACAAGAAAGACTCTGAGTCATGAGCTTAAGGCTCTAAATGCTATGGATAACTTAACGTTGTCGATGATATGAAAAACTCTGGGTCTTAAATTCAAGGCTCTAGATGTTATGAACATCCCAGTGTTGTGGTTGACATGAACGACTCCAGGTCGTGAGCTGAAGGCTTTATATGCTATGAACAACTCAAGGTTGTGGTTAACATGAATTACTCCCTGTTGTGAGCTCAGGGCTCTAGATACTATGACCAACTCAGGGTTATAAATGTCATGAATGACTCTGGGTCATGAGCTTAAGGTTCTAGATGCTATTAACAACTCAGGGTTGTGGATGACATGACTGACTCTAAGTCATGACCTCTAGCCTCTAGATTCTATGAACAACTCAAGGTTGTGGTTGACATAAAATACTATGAGTCTTGAGTTTAATGCTCAAGATGTTATGCACAACTTAAGGTTGTTGATGAAATGAAAGACTCCGGGTCGTGAGTTGAGGGCACTACATGTTATACATAGGTTTGGGTTGTTAATGGCATGAAAGAGTCTAGGCCGTGAGCTCAGGGCTATTGATACTATAAACAACTTAAGGTGTTAGGTGACATGAATGATTCTAGGTCGTGAGCTCAAGGCTCTAGATGCTACGAACAACTTAGAGTTGTGGATGACATGCTCTACTCTGGCTCGTGATCTTAGGGCTCTGGATGATATGAACGATTGTGCATCATGAGCTCAAGTCTCTAGATGCTATGAACTGCTCAATGTTGTGGATGACATGAACGACTCCTGGTCGTGAGCTTAGGGCTCAAGATGCTATCAATAACTTAGGGTTGCAATTGACCTGAACAACTTCAGGTCATGAGCTTAAGGGTCTAGATGCTATGAACAACTCAAGGCTAAGGATGATATGAACAATTCTTGGTCGTGAGCCCATGGCTCTAAATGATATGAATAACTTAAGGCTATAGTTGACATGAACAACCCTAAGTAGTGAGCTCGGGACTCTAGATGCTATGAACAACTTAGGGCTATGGTTCACAAGACCAACTTTGATTCACGAGCTTAATGCTCTAAATGCTATGAATAGCTTAATGCTAGGGATGACATGAATGACTCCGGGTTGTGAGCTCAAGGCTCTAGATACTATGAACAACTTAGGGTTATGGTTGACACGAATGAATTTGGCAATGACCTCACGACTCTAAATGTTATGAATAGATCAAGGTTGTGAATGATATAAACTACTCTAGGTAATGAGTTGAGGGTTATGGATGCTATGAACAACTAAGCATTATGGATGATATGAATGACTCAGAATCCCATGAGGTCAAGCCTCTAGATGCTAAGTACAACTCAAATTTGTGCATGATATGAATTTATTTGCTTCATGAGCTCAGGGTTGTGGATGACATAAACGACTCCAGGTCGTGAGTTCAGAGTTATGGATAATATGAATGACTTAGGATCTCATGGGCCCAAGCTTCTAGATGTTATGAACAACTTAGGGTTGAGAATAACATGAATGATTCTTAGTTGTGAGCCAATGGGTTTAAATGCTATGAACAACTCAAGGTTGTGCATCACATGAAAGAATCTAAGTCGTGAGCTTAGGGCTCTATATGTTATGAAAAGCTAAAGTCTGTGGTTGACAAGAATGATTTTGGGTCATAAGCTCAAGTCTTTGGATGCTATAAAAAACTCACTGTTGTTAATGACATGAGCTACTCCGAGTTATGAGCTCATGACTTTGGATGCTATGAAAAACTCAGGGTTGTGGATTATATCAATGGCTCATGATCCTGTGACCTCAATCCTCTTGATGCTATGAGCAGCTCAAAGTTATGGATCATATGAATAGTTCTTAGTTATGAGCTCATGGCTCTAAATGCTATCAGCAGTTAAGGGTTGTGGATGACATGAATGACTCCGGGTAGTGAGCTAAAGGCTCTAAATGCTAGGAAAAACTCAACGCAATGTTTGACATCAACAACTCTAGGTCATGAGGTCAGCGCTTTAGATGCTATGAACAACTCAAGCTTATTGTTAACATGAATGACTCTGGGTTGTGAGTTGAGGGCACTAGATGCTATGTCCAACTCAAGGTTGTGGATGACATGAATAACTCTAGGTCATGAGCTCAGGTCTTTATATGCTATGAACAGCTCCACGTTATGGATGATACACATGATTCTGGGTCATGAGCTCAAGGATTTGGATGATATGAATAACTCAAGGTTGTTGATGATGTGAACAATTTTGTGTCATGAACTCAAGGCTCTAGACACAATGAACAACTCAAGGTTATGGATGAATAAATGACATTGGTTTTTGAGCTCGGGACCTTAGATGTTATGAACACCTCATTATTATGGATGATATGAACAACTCGGGATCCTGTGACCTTAGGTTTCTAGATGCTATGAACAACTTAAGACTAAGGATGATATGAATGATTCTTGGTCGTGAGCCTATGGCTTTAAATGCTATGAAAAGCTAAGGGTGGTGGATGACAAGAAGGACTCCTGGTCGTCAGCTCATGGCCCTATATGTCGTGAACAACTCAGGGTTGTGGCTAACAAGAACGAGTCCCAATCATAAACTCAAGGCTCTAGATGCTATGAAAAACTCAAGTTTGTGGATGACATGAGCTACTCTAGGTCATGAGCTTATGACTCTGGATACTATGAAGAACTCAGGGTATTGGAAGATATGAATGAATTAGAATCTTGTGAGCTTAAGCCTTTATATGTTATGAACAACTCAGGGCTGTAGATGATATGAACAATTCTTGTTCGTGAGCCATGGCTATAAATTCTATGAACAACATAGGGCTATGGATGACATGAATGACTCTAGGTAGTAAGCTCAAGGCTCTAGCTGCTACAAATAACTTAGGGTTGTGGTTGACATGAACAACTCCAGGTCGTGAGGTCAGCATTCTAAATGCTATGATTAGCTCAAGGGTGTGGATGACATGAACGACTCTGGGTTGTAAGCTCAGGGCTCTAGATACTATAAATAGGCTAGGGTTGTGGCTGACATGAATGACTCTGGGTCGTGAGGTCACGACTTTAGATGATATGAACAACTGAACGCTATGGATTATATGAGCTACTTCGGGTTATGAACTCAAGGCTCTAGATGTTTTGAATTACTTAGGGTTATGGATGACATGAACGACTTTAGGTCGTGAGCTCATAACTCTAGATGCTATGAACAACTCAAGGCTATGAATGATATGAGCTACTCTAGGTCATGAACTCAAGGCTTTAGATGCTATGAACTACTCAAGGCTATGGATGACATGAATGACTTCAGGTCATGAGCTTAGAGCTCTAAATGCTATGAAAAATATAGGGTTCTAGATGATATGCATGATTCTAGGTCGTGAGCTCAAATATCTAGATGTTATAAAGAGCTTAGGGTTGTGGATGATATGAACAATTTTGGGTCATGAATAAAATGCTCTCTATGTTATGAATAGCATAAGGCTATGGATAAAATGAATGACTTTGGTTCATGAGCTCAGAGCTATAAATGTTATGAACAACTTAAAGTTGTGGATGATATGAATGACTTAGGATCTCATAGGCTCGGACCTCTAAACACTATGAACAACTTAGCATTGCAGATGAGATGAACTACTTTACATCATGAGCACTAGTCTCAAATGAATAGCTAAGGGTTGTGGATGATATGCATGATTCTATGTTGTGAGCTCAAAACTCTAGTTGTTTTGAACATCATAAGGTTGTGGATGATATGAACTATTCTGGGTTATGAACTCAAGGGATTAGATGGTATGAGTGGCTCATGGTTGTGAATGACATAAACGCTTTCAGGTGCTGAGCTCAAACCTCTAGATCTTATAAATAACTCAGGGCATTAGATGATATGAACAATTCTACGTCATGTGCTCAAGCCTCTAGATTCTATGAATAGCTTAGGGTTATGGATAACATGAATGACTTCGAGTCATGAGTAGAGGGCTCTAGATTCTCTAAAGAGCTTAGGTTTATGGTTGAGATGAATGACTATGGGTTGTGAGCTCAAGGCTCTAGATGCTATGAACAACTCAGGCCATTGGATGACATGAGCTACTTTGGGTCGTTAGTTGATAACTTTAAATGTTATGAACAACTCAAGGTTTTGGATGATATGAATGATTCAGGATCCTATGAGTTTAGGCCTCTAGATCATACAAATAGCTCAAGGCTATGAATCACATGAATCATTCTTGGTCATGAGCCCAAAGCTCGAAATGTTATGAACAACTCAAGGCTATAGCTGACATGAATGTCTCAATGTCGTGAGCTCAAGGCTTTAGTTGCTATGAATAGCTCAGGTTGTGGTTGACATTAACGACTATGGGTCATGGGTTTAGGGCTCTAGATGTTGTGAAGAACTAAGGGTTGTAGATGATATGAATGACTTCAGGTCATAAGCATAAGACTCTAAATACTATGAATAGCTTAGGGTTGTGGTTCACATGAACATCTCCAGGTCGTGAGCTGGGGGTTGAACAACTTAGGGATGTCGATGACATGAACTTGGCTAGGTCATGAGCTCAGGTCTCTAGATACTATGTATAACTCAAGACGGTGGATGATATGCACGGTTCTAGGTCGTAAGCTCAAGGATATAGATGATATGAACAACTCAAGGTTGTAAATGATATGAACAATTTTAGGTCATAAACTCAAGGCTCTAGATTTTATGAACAATTTAGGGCTATGAATGAAATGAACGACTATGAGTCGTGAGCTAAGGACTCAAGATGGTTTGAGTAACTAAGGGTTATGGATAAGATGAACAACTCCGGGTCCTGAGCTTAGGGCTATAGATGACATGAATGACATCGGGTCATGAGCTAAGGGCTCGAGATGCTATCAATAGCTCAAGGTTATGATTTACATGAACGACCATGGGTCGTGAGCTGAGGACTCTAGATGCTATAAGAAGCTTAAGGCTATAAATGACATGAATGACTTTGAGTCATGAGCTCAAGGCTCTAGATACTATGAACAGATTAAGGTTGTGGATGACATGAGCTACTCTATGTCATGAGCTTAGAGCTCTAGATTTTATGATCAACTTAGGGTTGTTGATGATATGAACCACTTAAGATCCAATGAGCTCGGATATCTAGATCCTATGACCTGCTTAGGGTTGTGGATGATATGAATGATTCTTGGTCATGAGCCTATCGCCTAAATGCTATGAATATCTCATGTTTGTGGATGACATGAATGACTTTGGGTTATCAGCTCAAAACTCTAGATGTAATGAATAGCTAAGGGTTATGGTTGACATGAATGTTTGATTAATACTCAAAAAAAGCTCTTTTGTAGCTTCTTATAAACTCTTTTAAATATTTTTTTAGTAGTATTTATTACCTTTTAACTCAATTGGCACATTAAGGACCCTTGCAAGTGTTACTAATCAATTTTTGGCTAGTTTTGGTGTTTTTGGTAGTTTTTTATCATTAAAACAATTCAAGAACGAGGGAGAACTTGGTACAGTCCATGAGAAAGCAAGATTGAAGCTAAATTACATGAAGAATTCAAGTTTTGAAGAGCTTCGAAGCCTTTCCCAAATCAATCAAGTATGCAAGGAAAATAATCAGAAAAGGAATCTAACAGTGGAGAATTTCGCAACCCCGAAGGAGCCTTGCGAATATTTCGCAAGCCAGAAAAAATTTCACAAGGCTTGCGAAAATGAAGAATTTTGCAACCCCAAAAGAGCCTTGCGAAATTTTTGCAACCTTGCAAAATCTTCCGTAATCTTAAGATATTTTTGCACCGACTCCGTTAGATTTTTACCTCAAGATATTTTGTGTAATTATCTATTCTGTTCTTGTAATCAGCTAAAGATCTTTTTAGATATTTAGGATATCTAATTGAGGGGTTAAAAATATCTCTCTATATATGTCTTAACATATCTCTTTTGTAATATCTATCTATCTCAGAATCTCGAAAGAAATTCTCAGGGGAGGATCACTTGTACATTTTTAGTAAGAAATACACAGAGCTTTGCTCTGCCTTACCTACTCGCTTTGATTGTATTTTCTTTCTAGCCAAACACCCTCTGAGGATGTTTTCTCAGAGAATGAGTGGCTAGGCTTTTTGTTTCTTGGACTGAAGGAAGCTAGGTAAGGGATCCGGATACAAAAGTCGGAGTTTTCCTTGTTTCAGTTTTTAATGAAAAGAAGGTTGTGACCCATTAATGGTTTTTATATTTTTAGTTGACTTAAAATCCCTTAAAATCACCTGGGCCAACACTTGGTAAGCTTTTTGGACTGAATCCATAGAGATCCATTTGTTATCTCCTGTGAGCTTTTGAAGGGTAATCCAAGGTTAAGGATCACCTTGAATGGCAAATACTAGGTGAGAGGTACGAGCCATTACAAGATGCATCAGTGAGAAGGATTTTTTAATGTTGAAACCATTAATGGGAAGTAACTGTACCACACCAGTTAGGAGGATAACTATAGGTTAAATCCCAATGCGAGGAAAAGATCCAGAATCTCCCATTTTATATAAGGAACCTGAACCTAGTGACTTGAAACTCCAAGAAACCTTTTCTTTGTAATTAAACTCAGTTACTATTTTTGGTTAGCTTAAAACCAAACCTTTTTCAACCATCATTATGTTCTCTTTTAAAGCTAACTTAAAAAAGAAAAAGCACCAATCCAATTCTTTAAACTAATATCAGGTGTGAAATGAAAACCCATCCTTGTGAACGATCCTAGAACCACTATGCTATGCTAGCTATGCTACCCTAGTATATGGTGAATTAGGTTTATAAATTTTTTTGATAACTCCCATCTGAGGACTAAATCAAAGGTACACCAATTGGGGACAAATCAAATGGCATCGTTACTGGGGATGGTGCCACTTCACAGTGATATGATCTTTCCAAAATACTTGTGATCTTCATCACAAGTTTGGTGATTTTTTCTTTTCTTTTTATTTGTTTCTCTTTTTAGATTATCTTTTGACTAGCTTTTAATTAACCTTAATTTTTTCTTTCTATAATTATTTTTCTTTTGTTTTTTCTTTTGTTTTCTTTGTTTTTATTTTTGTTTCGGATATTGCTAGTTGTGCATGCAATATTGGATATGAGACAGTGAGGGAAGACTTGTGAAAATAAAAAATCCTCACGAAATAGAGTTGGATTTGAGTGTGAAATTCATGGAAGCTATACCTGAAGATCAGCATAGTTAACATGCTTTAAAAGAGAATATCAACGCATACCGATCCATGAGGGACCACATGCATCCACCTCGTATGAGTGCACCGTCATGTATAGTGCCACTTACAGAGCAGCTAGTGATCCGACCACATATTGTGCCACTTCTACCTACTTTCCATGGGATGAAAAGTGAGAATCCCTACGCACATATCAAGGAATTTGAGGACGTTTGTAATACTTTCCAAGAAGGAGGAGCTTCAATCGACTTGATGAGGCTCAAGCTATTTCCTTTCACTTTAAAGGACAAGGCCAAAATTTGGCTTAATTCTTTAAGGCCAAGGAGTATCTGAGCTTGGACTAATCTGCAAGCTGAATTCCTCATGAAATTTTTCCCGACTCACAGGACCAATGGCTTGAAAAGGCAAATCTCAGACTTCTCAGCTAAGGAGAATGAGAAATTCTATGAGTGTTGGGAGAGATACATGGAAGCTATTAATGCTTGTCCTCACCATGGCTATTGGTGAGCTATTTTTACGACGGTATGTCTTCCTCAATGAAGCAACTCTTAGAAATGATGTGCGGAGGAGACTTCATGAGTAAGAATCTGGAGGAAGCCATGGATTTCTTGAGTTATGTGGCTGAAGTTTCAAGAGGATGGGATGAGCCTAATGCCAGAGAAGTGGGAAGAATGAAATCTCAACCAAATGCTTTTAATGCTAAGGTTGGGATGTATACTTTGAATGAAGATACCGACATGAAAGCAAAATTTACAACCATGGCAAAAAGATTGGAAGAGCTTGAAGTAAAGAAGATACAAGAAGTGCAAGCCATTTCAAAAACACCAGTGCAAACTAAGTCGTGTTCAATTTGTCAATCTTTTGAGCACTTAGTGGAGGAGTGTGCTATGATGCCAGCTGTGAGAGAAATGTTTGGGGATCAAGTAAATGTTATTGGACAATTTAAGCCCAATAACAATGCTTCATATGGCAATACCTACAATTCAAATTGGAGGAACCATCCAAATTTCTCTTGGAAGCCAAGGGCACCCTAGTGCACACAACCTAGCCAAGCACCCCCGCAAGCCTTAAGTCTTGAACAAGCCATTGTGAATCTTAGCAAGGTTGTAAGAGATTTTGTTGGAGACCAGAAATCCATCAATGATCAAGTCAGGCAAGAAAATGCTCAGCTTAGTCAAAGAATTGACAGCCTAGACAAAAAGATGGATGAGAGGCAAAATGATCTATCTCATAAGATAGATAATCTTTAGTACTCAATCTCAAGGCTCACCAATCTCAACACAGTGCAAGAGAAAGGAAAATTTCCTTCTCAACCTCATCAGAATCCCAAGGGTATCCATGAAGTGGAGGCTCAGGATGGAGAATCTTCAAAGCTGAGGGAAGTCAAAGCAGTGATCACTTTAAGGAGTGGAAAATAGGTTGATCTGCCTACATCCAAGCCATAACATGAACCAGAGAGTGAAGTAGAGATAGAGAAGAGTGAGGAAAGAAAAGAAAAGAAGAAAGGAAATAGTCCAAAGAAGAAGGACCTTGAAGTTATTGTGAATGAAAGACCGGAAAGGACCACCAACCAAGAAGAAATAATAAAGAAGCACATGCATCCACCATTCCCCTAAGCTTTGCAGGGCAAAAAGGGAATCAACAACGCTGATTACTACCGAAAAGTGCTATTTTGTAGACCTAATTATAAGGGTTTTAAGCACCTTTGAGTAGTAATCGTATTCATTTAACCTAATTAATTCATTAAGCTCCTTAGTAATTAGTTCTAACCATTTTTAGTGGCAAGTTTTCATGTTTTTCATCAGCTTATGAACCAATTCAAGCATCCCAATTGATGGAGGAGCTACTTGGGTGAGTTAAGCCAGGATTTTGGACGTTTACATGCTTTCAAGTGGAAACACGAGCACAAGCAATGGGAACACCATTTCGCAAGGGGAGGCAATTCACTTACCAAATGACCAATTTCGCAAGGTGAATTTCACCTTGCCAAAATTTCGCAAGGGGATTTTCCTCATGGTGCAAAATTTGGCCATTTCGCACCATGAAGAAACCACCTTGCGAAATTTCACAAGGTGGATTTAGGCACCTTGTGAAATGCGAAATTTCGCAAGGTGGCTTTTCACCTTGCGAAATTTGGACCTTTCATCTCCCCCCTTTTGCGAAATGCCTTTGAAATGCCCTGTTTTGAGACGCTGTTGATGATATTCCACTTCCGGTTCTCCAAGATATTTTGCTTGACTTTTAGCTTTGTAAATACCTATTTTACCCTTGTAATTAACCAATGAAAAGGTTGCTTTTGTAATAACTCTTGTAATTTAGCTTTTTATTGTCTTTAAATAGAGGTGAAGAGCCTCAGACACAATAAGCTTGTATCCTGTAACTTTATAAGTTATAAGAGCACTTTTGTTCATACGCTTCTTTTCTCTTTTCTTTCTCATTTTCTTAGTAACCAAACATCCTTGGAGGATGAAATCCCCAAGGATGAGAGGCTAAAACCTTTTAGTTTCTTGAAGTAATGGATGCCATGTGAAGCTCCCATGTCAGGATGGAGATTTCCAAGCCATAAATGTAAGTAGCTGAGCGTCATAAATGTTTTCATTCAAAGTAAAGCTTTTAATCCCTCTAACTTGCTTTGAATGGCCAATACTTGATAACCTTTTGGTCTCAGTGGATTCTTACTGTTAGATCCACTGACGTTCATTAGTTATCTCCTACAAGCCATTGTATTGCAAGTCGAGGAGATGACCTATACCAATAAAAGAGCATTTATGAGGTTCAGCTACCCTTTTTGTAAGTTTTCAAGGACTAAAACTCAGTTGTTAAACTCATACCGGTTTGGGAAGTAAGCATCACCTTAGTTGCTTCCCCAACTCGAGGTGAAAAGTCCCAAAATCTCCATTTTTACACAATGAGTTAAGCATGGCTATCCAAAGCTTTGAGAAACTTCTTTTTCCATCTTTTAACCTATTTTCATGTTAGTTTAGTTTACAACACCTTCATCTTTTTATGTTTTCATCTTAACCTAATTTTTATTAAGAAAAGTTCACTCCATCCTCCGAACTTCACCAGTTAAAGTAAAAACCCTTCCCAGTGTTCGATCCTAGAGCCACTATGCTATAGTAGCTTTGCTACTTTAGTGTAAGGACCTTAGGTATAAATTTTGTTGATACCCTTACATGCCAAGCTACAAAGAGTCAGGTTATCAAACGCATCGGAAATTCTTGAAGTGTTGAGGCAAGTGAAAGTTAACATCCCTTTGCTAGACATGATCAAACAAGTTCCAACTTATGCGAAATTCCTGAAGAACTTATGCACTATAAAAAGAGGGTTAAATGTGAGTAAGAAGGCCTTCTTAACTCGGCAAGTAAGTTCCATTATGTAGTGCAAGTGTCCAGTGAAATACAAAGATCCGGGTTGTCCTACCATCTCAATGATGATTGGAGAGACGGGTGTGGAGAAAGCTTTGTTGGACTTGGGAGCAAGTGTGAATTTGCTACCCTACTCTGTCCTATAAGCAATTGGGACTTTGAGAGTTGAAGCCAACATCAATCACTCTATCTCTAGCAGATAGATCTATGAAAATTCCAAGAGGTATGATTGAAGATGTCCTAGTTCAAATTGACAAATTCTACTACCCAATGGATTTTGTTATTCTTGATATGGACCCGATTGCCAAAGGAACTAACTGTATTCCTATCATACTTGGAAGACCATTCCTAGCTACATCAAATGCTATCATCAATTGTAGGAATGGAGTCATGCAGCTTACATTTGGCAACATGACGTTGGAGCTCAATATCTTCTATATGTGCAATAAACAATTCCATCCGGAAGAAGAAGGAGGACCAGAAGAGGTGTGCATGATTGACAACTTAGTGGAGGAGCATTGTGATCAGATGCTAGAAGAATTGAATGAGAGTTTTGGGGATCTTGATGAAGGGTTACCTGAACCCTTAGATTTTCTTGCTACTCTACCTCCTTTGAATATAAGGGAAGAAATTTTCCATTTATTCAATGAGGAGGAGAACAAGAAGCCATTAAGGAGGAGCCCCCAAATATTATTCTGAAGCCATTACCCACGGAGTTGAAGTATGCATACCTGGAAGAGAACAAGTAGAGCCCTGTTGTTATTTCTTCATCTCTTACCAATACTCAGGAGGATTGTCTACTTGAAATCCTCAGGAGATGCAAGAAGGCAATAGGGTGGAAAATTTATGATCTGAAAGGGATTAGCCCTTTAGTCTGTACTCATCATATATACATGGAAGAAGAAGCAAAGCCAGTTTGTCAACCCCAGAGAAGGTTGAACCCTCACATGCAAGAGGTGGTGCGAGCTGAAGTGCTTAAGCTACTTAGGCCGATATTATCTATCCCATATCAGATAGCCCATGGGTAAGTCCAATGCAAGTCGTGCCAAAGAAATTCAGGGATCATAATGGTGCAAAATGATAAGGGAGAGGAAGTTTCTACACGCCTCACTTCAGGTTGGAGGGCGTGTATTGATTATAGAAAGTTGAATGCTATAATAAGGAAGGACCACTTCCTATTGCCATTTATTGATCAAGTGCTTGAGAGGGTCTCAGGCCATCCATTCTACTATTTCTTTAATGGCTACTCTAGGTATTTTCAAATAGAAATAGCTGTTGAAGATCAGGAGAAAACCACTTTCACATGTCTATTTCGAAACCTACGCATACAAAGAATGCCTTTTGGCTTATGCAATGCACCAACAACATTCCAAAGATGCATGTTAAGCATTTTTAGTGATATGGTGGAGCGTATTATGGAAGTCTTTATGGATGATATCACCATATATGGGAGTGTGTTTGACAAAGGCTTAGTCAATTTAGAAGTTGTGTTGAATCGATGCATTGAGAAAGACTTGGTGCTTAACTGGAAGAAATGTCATTTCATGGTACCCCAAGGAATTGTCCTTGGGCATATTATCTCAAAGGAAAGGCATTGAAGTGGACAAAGCAAAAGTTGAACTTATTGTCAAGTTGCCATCACCAACAATTGTCAAAGGAGTAAGGCAATTCCTTGGCCACGCTGGGTTCTATAGGAGGTTTATTAAAGATTTCTCTAAACTTGCAAGACCTCTTTGTGAGCTATTAGTAAAGGATGCTAAATTTGTATGGGATGATCGATGTCAATGAAGTTTTGAAGAATTGAAGTTATTGCTAACAACTGCTTCAATAGTGAGAGCTCCCAACTACCAATTGCCCTTTGAAGTGATGTGCGATGCTAGTGACTTTGCTATAGGAGTTGTTCTTGGGCAAAGAGAAGATGGAAAGCCCTATGTGATCTACTATGTGAGCAAAACGTTGAATGAAGCACAAAGAAACTACATAACCACATAGAAAGAATTGTCAGTCGTAGTTTTTACCTTAGACAAATTCCGCGCTTACTTAGTGATTACTACCAAAAAGTGCTATTTTGTAGACCTAATTATAATGGTTTTAAGCACCTTTGTGTAGTAATCATATTCATTTAACCCAATTAATTCATTAAGGTCCTTAGTAATTGGTTTTAACAATTTTGTGGCAAGTTTACATGTTTATATCAGCTTATGAATCAATTCAAGCATGCCAAATGATGGAGGAGCTTCTTGGACAAGTTAAAGCATGCCAACAAAAGGAGAGAAGCAAAGAGAAGAAAAGAGGAAAACAAAGGACAGCAGCTGCAGTCTTCTTCCGCACTTTTGGAGCACTTCCCGAAGTCCATTTTCTACATACTATATACCATTTCAAAGCTCTGGAAGTCAAGAATCCAACGCTTCAAACCGTGTATGATTTGGAGCTGAAACGAGGAAGATATGGCCTTCGGAAGACAACTGCTCCAGGTGTGCGAAAATTTCGCACACCCCCTTTAGCTGTGCGAATGGTGTGCGAAACTCGCACACCTCCCTCAGGTGTGCGAAAATTTCGCACACCCCTTGCGTGGTGCGAATTTTCCTCTGTTTTTGCCGACTCCACTTTAGATATTTTCTTTTGTATTTTTTGATGTAATTTCCTTTCTTCTCCTTGTAACAAGCCAATCACAAGCTTTTGCTTTTGTAAAGACTATATAAGGGGTGGAAATCACCTCTTGGAAGAGATAGAATATATAATACATATTACGTTTTACACTCTCTCGTTTTTCTCTTTTCTCTTCACTATTTTATTTTCTTGGTAGCCAAACAGCCTCTAAGGGCTTTTCCTCAGAGGATGATTGGCTAAAACTTTTAGTTTCTCAAAGTATGGATGTTATGTGATGGCTTGGATGCAATCCCATGGAAATTTCTCACACCCGGAAGGTAAGTAGTCGTTTTTTATTAATGGTTCATTAATGCAAAGTTTGGTTTTTATTTCCTTTGGACAACTTCCAACGGCCAATACTTGATAAGCTTTTGGATTTCTATCCATTAGTTATCTCCTACGAGCTATTGGAAGGTGAGGTTTTCAATTCCAAGTTTTGTATTAATCCGTTAGAACCAATTTCAATGGCCATTGAAAGGTGAGTTTATCACTTGGAATGACTTTGAGTTGCCAATATTTGGTAAGCTTTTGGCTTTAGACCATTAGTTATCTCTTACGAGCCATTCAAAGGAAGTCTAAGGTGAATAACCATTGATGAAATTCACTACCATCTGTTTTGTCATTTTAAAGGATTAAAACTTGATTTGCTAAATTCATACCGGTTCGGGAAGCAAGCATCACCATAGTTGCAACCCCAACGCGAGGAGCCTATCCTAAGATTTCCAATTTGCATAAGAGCCAGAGCATAGCTATCCTATCTTTGAGAAACTTGTTTTTACACCCTTTCATTTTAGTCTTTAATGTTAGCTTAGATTAGTTTAAATCTTCCTAAAACATTTACTTATTCTTTTAAAGCTAACATCCATAAGAAAATCACCTATTTTCCTAATTTGAATATCACTTGTGTTTGCGAAAACCCTTCCCAGTGAACGATCCTAGAACCACTATGCTATAGTAGCTTGGCTACTTTAGTAATAGTATTCAAGGTATAAATTTTGTTGATACGCCTTTAAAGCTAAGCTACCATGAGTCGCATCAAATGGCGCCGTTGCCGGGGAAGGTGCCACAAGCACGGTGAAGCAACCATTAAGGGTAACTTGTGATCTTCATCACAAGTTTGGTGAGTTTTCTTATAATTTTTTTTTTAGTTTAGTTTTTATTTAGTTAAATTTTTTTTATTCTCTTTTCTTTTATTTTTGTTTTAATTTCAATTTGTGCATTCCTTGTTGGATTCGAGACCAAGAGGGAACCCTGGTACAAGTTGAAGAAAAAGAGCCTTAGTTGAATATCATTTTTTTTAGAAATGGAAATTCCACATGAAGATCAAAGCTCTCATTATGATCATGAGAAGGACAAATTCGCATACCTATCCATGAGGGATCGGATTGAATTAGGGAAAAGGCAAGTTCAAAAAAGCCAATGGGGTAGTAAGTATGCTTTGAATGGAGATGATTCATATGAGCATACGGTAGGGGAGTGCCCTACCATTCCAACTGTGAGAGACATGTATGGTTACCAAAGCTCCTACACCTCAAGTTGGAATAACCATCCCAACCTTACAACCCAACCTCAACCTCAACCATCAATGAGTACATCTTCATTGGAGCAAGCCATTTTGAAGATAAGCAAAGTCATGGAGGACTTTGTAGGTGAGCAACAAAAGATCAACTCTCATCTTAATGAAAAGATTGATAATATGGAGAGTTCAATAAATCTAAGAATGGAGGGGGTTTATAATGATCTATCACTAAGGATAGAAAAAGTTCAAGACTCCATTGAGAAGCTCACCAATCTCGACATAGCAAGGGGGAAAAGGAAGCTTCCTCCTCAACCCCACCATAACCTTCAAGGAACCAATGCAAAAAGATCAAGGAAAGTGTTGAAGATCGACACTTTGGTAGGGGATTGCTATGACAACTCTATGGACCAACCTTCCATTGAAAAATCATAAGGTTCAAGATGGTAAAGGGTTACCTGAACCCTTTAAAGCATCCACTTCTCCAGGGAAGAGAAGAGAAACGAATTCCCTTGGACCAAATGGGAAGGATGCCAATTTTGTTTGGGATCCAGGGGGAATTCAGCATGAAGTGGGTGTGTGAGTGAGGATGAGCTAAATAGTTCATCTTCTTTTTGGGGTACATGCTATCAGCTTCATTTAAATTCTATGCTTTCTTTAAATTTATGCATGTTTTAGTTTGAATTCTTAGCTTTAATTTAGTTTTAATATGTTTTTAAGATGAGTTTTGAAGTGTTCATGCAGGTATGATGCTTGCAAAAATCAAAGTTATGGTGAAAAAAAAAAGGGAAAATAGGGGAGAAAAGTCAAAACAGAGCAATTCGCACCACCCCATTTCAGCAACTGTTGGGCATATTTCGAGCACTTCCCGAAGTTCATTTCATGCATACTATATCTAGTTTCAAAGCTTGGGAAGTCAGGAGTCCATAGCTTCAAACGGTACACGATTTGGAGTTGAAACGAAGAAGTTATGGCCGTTTGAAGATGACTATGCAAAGCTAAACACAGCTGCACCCATTTTGCTACTGTTGGACACGTTTTTGGAGCCCTTTCTGGAGCTAAAATTATGCATACCATATCTCTTTTTGAAGCTTAGGAAGTCAGGAGTCCATAGCTTCAAACGGTGCTCAATTTGGATTTGAAACGAAGAAGTTATGGCCATTTGAAAGAATCCAATTTCGCATTTGCACGGGTGAATAGTGCCCTGTGCGAAAATTTCGCACACCACCCCCCCTTGTGCGAATTTTTAAGCTTCCCCTATTTTAGCCAAAAATCTCCAATTTTAACACCCCTGCAAGCTACATTCAAATGTCATTGCAACTTATATCAGTATACCATCATGGCATGGACCCTTTGAGCCTTGTCCTCAGCTGCTCAAAGTGGGGCCCACTCATCATTTTTGTAAATATTTAGTATAAATTCCTCTCTCATTCAATTTTTGAATTTTGAAACAGGTGGTTCAACCTTCTCAACTCCAAGTCCACATCACATGAGGTACCACTTCCTTCCTCCTTATTTTCGATTCAAACATTGAGGACAATGTTCATCTCGGTTGGGGGGAGAGATGAGGAAGTAAGTATTAGTTTAAATTTTTATCATACTTAGTTAAATTAGCTACTTTTTGTTTAAATTTTAAAATTTTTGCTTTAAAATCCATGGATATTAAGGATTAACTCTCAAAATTAAATGAGAGAAGTCGAGTTTCAACTTAATTACATGAGTCTTAGAGTTTGTATTATGCTCTTCTAAAAGTTGATGAATTGTTGAAACTCCCATTGCATGCAAACTTATCTCTTCCACCTTAAGCTATTATCACACACCGTGCACACTAGGTTCCGATTATAAGATGAAGAACTATTTCCCTCTTGACTTAGGAAAATTTTAGACTTAGTACATTTGACCTCATTTTAATAGTGTTGAGACACCTTGTAAAAGGCCAATGAGTCTTTGAAGAAAATAAAGAAAGAAAGAAATATGTTTACTTGCCTTGAAACCCGAGCAAGGTCCGAGGGGTATATGGTGAAAATCTTTAAAACCTGGTGCCCTAAACCTTAATTGGTTGGGAGTCACCGACCTCAATGCTCGTTACATGGGTGAATAGGTGGAGTTTAACATACTGTAGGTGCTTGGGTATTTAAAAATTCATTCTCAAAAGTCCGGGGTGAAATCCGAGGAGTTAGTGGTTGAAAAATCCTTAAAGCTTGATGCCCTAAACCTTGATTGGTTGGGAGTCATCGATGGACCCCCGTTACATGGACAATTTAGAAAAGAATGCCTTTAAGCTTTGCACTCCTACAAGAAAAAATTGTGAAAGAAAAGAGGTGCGTTCTTAGCCTATTGGAGGTTGATTAGTTTGCTAAGCTTTGAAAAGAACTAGGTTGAGGAGAGAGATTAGTTTGACATACTATATTCGGAAACTAATAAATAACACATAGATTTTTGTGGAAGATTAAGTGTTGGTCCTTTGGGAGTGGAAATTATTTTGATACTCAAATTTGCATAATGCCCGCTCTTTGCATGTTGTGATAGGTAAGTTATTTGATGACTCTTATTGATGATTGAGTTTTATATCCTTGACTTGCCATGTGAGAGTTTGATCCAATCATGCCACTCATATCATTTTTTGGAGTGATTTGCATGATTCCTTTTATGTATATTATTATAGTTTACTTAGTTTTTATCTCCTCCATTGCTAAGGGACTAGCAATGAGTCGGTTGGGGGGTGTGATTACTACCAAAAAGTGTTATTTTGTAGACCTAATTATAATGGTTTTAAGCACCTTTGTGTAGTAATCATATTCATTTAACCCAATTAATTCATTAAGGTCCTTAGTAATTGGTTTTAACAATTTTGTGGCAAGTTTACATGTTTATATCAGCTTATGAATCAATTCAAGCATGCCAAATGATGGAGGAGCTTCTTGGACAAGTTAAAGCATGCCAACAAAAGGAGAGAAGCAAAGAGAAGAAAAGGGAAGCAAAGAGGAAAACAGAGGACAGCAGCTGCAGTCTTCTTCCGCACTTTTGGAGCACTTCCCGAAGTCCATTTTCTACATACTATATACCATTTCAAAGCTCTGGAAGTCAAGAATCCAACGCTTCAAACCGTGTATGATTTGGAGCTGAAACGAGGAAGATATGGCCTTCGGAAGACAACTGCTCCAGGTGTGCGAAAATTTCGCACACCCCCTTTAGCTGTGCGAATGGTGTGCGAAACTCGCACACCTCCCTCAGGTGTGCGAAAATTTCGCACACCCCTTGCGTGGTGCGAATTTTCCTCTGTTTTTGCCGACTCCACTTTAGATATTTTCTTTTGTATTTTTGATGTAATTTCCTTTCTTCTCCTTGTAACAAGCCAATCACAAGCTTTTGCTTTTGTAAAGACTATATAAGGGGTGGAAATCACCCTCTTGGAAGAGATAGAATTATATAATACATATTACGTTTTACACTCTCTCGTTTCTCTTTTCTCTTCACTATTTTATTTTCTTGGTAGCCAAACAGCCTCTAAGGGCTTTTCCTCAGAGGATGATTGGCTAAAACTTTTAGTTTCTCAAGTATGGATGTTATGTGATGGCTTGGATGCAATCCCATGGAAATTTCTCACACCCGGAAGGTAAGTAGTCGTTTTTTCATTAATGGTTCATTAATGCAAAGTTTGGTTTTTATTTCCTTTGGACAACTTCCAACGGCCAATACTTGATAAGCTTTTGGATTTCTATCCATTAGTTATCTCCATACGAGCTATTGGAAGGTGAGGTTTTCAATTCCAAGTTTTGTATTAATCCGTTAGAACCAATTTCAATGGCCATTGAAAGGTGAGTTTATCACCTGGAATGACTTTGAGTTGCCAATATTGGTAAGCTTTTGGCTTTAGACCATTAGTTATCTCTTACGAGCCATTCAAAGGAAGTCTAAGGTGAATAACCATTGATGAAATTCACTACCATCTGTTTTGTCATTTTAAAGGATTAAAACTTGATTTGCTAAATCCATACCGGTTCGGGAAGCAAGCATCACCATAGTTGCAACCCCAACGCGAGGAGCCTATCCTGAAGATTTCCAATTTGCATAAGAGCCAGAGCATAGCTATCCTATCTTTGAGAAAACTTGTTTTTACACCCTTTCATTTTAGTCTTTAATGTTAGCTTAGATTAGTTTTAAATCTTCCTAAAACATTTACTTCTTCTTTTAAAGCTAACATCCCATAAGAAATCACCTATTTTCCTAATTTGAATATCACTTGTGTTTGCGAAAACCCTTCCAGTGAACGATCCTAGAACCACTATGTATAGTAGCTTGGCTAACTTTAGTAATAGTATTCAAGTAATAAATTTTGTTGATACGCCTTTAAAGCTAAGCTACCATGAGTCGCATCACTTGTGGGGTCCTTTCATTGTGGTTTTTTCAACTGACCACTCGACTTGAAATATTTTTTTGACTAATAAGATGCAAAATCAAGGCTGATTAGATGGATTCTCTTGCTTCAAGAATTCAATCTTAGATCAAAGAACAAGAAGTAGTGGAAAATGTGGTAAGCCGACGCATGCTGTGAGGCTAGCCACGCACATAATTTCCCATAGTTTGCCAATTAATGATGATTTTCCAAAGGAGTCACTCATGTTGATAGCAAACCACTCTTTGGTATGCTCAATATTTTTACTATTTATTTAAAGCGAAGAAGTTCCAAGTGAGTGGAAAAGCACAAGATAAAGAAGCACTTCTTTGCAAAATTCATGCCAACATATTGGAAGAACCCATTTCTATTCAAATATTTGGGCCGGATCAAATAATCGAAGTGTGCCCTGAGTAAGAGCACAGGGGAATCCTCAGTCATTACCATGAAAGCGCATGTGGAGGCCACTTGCTTCTCAGAAGATAGCTATGAAGGTGTTGCAATCGGGTTTTTGCTAGCCATCATTTTCAAAGATGCCCCACCATGTGCAAAGCTAATGAAGATGCAGAGGCTTTTGGGAAAATTAACAGTAAGAACATGATGTCTTTGAACCCCATTTTAATAGTTTTGAATCTTTTTTATGTATGGGGCCATTGACTTCATGGGAACCGTTTTCTATGTCCTTTGGCTATTTTGACATCTTGGTGGGAGTGGATTATGTTTTTAAATTGGTTGAAGCGATCCCGTGCAAAGGAAATGATCATAGAGTTGTTCTCAAATTTCTCAAAGAGAACATCTTCTCCAGATTTGGAGTACCCAAAGCCATATTCAGTGATGGGGGTACTCATTTCTGTAACAAGTCGTTCGGAATTTTCTTAGCCAAGTATGGGGTGAAGCATAAGGTAGTTATGCCTTACCACCCTTAGACTTCTGGGCAAGTTGAGTTAGCCAACCAGGAGATAAAAAACATACTGATCAAGGTGGTGAATATGAGCAGAAGAGATTGGTCTGTTAAGCTTCATGATTCACTATGGGCTTACAAAACAACTTACAAGACCATTCTTGGAATGTCTCCTTATCGCCTAGTCTATGGCAAAGCATGTCATCTCCCCATTGAAGTGCAATACAAAGCTTGGTGGGTAATCAAGACGCTCAACATGGACTTAAACATAGTCGGCATGAAAAGATTTCTAGACCTTAATGAGATGGAGGAATTGCGAAATGACGTCTACAATAACTTAAACATTGCAAAACAAATATTGAAAAGGTGGCATGATTAGTTAATCTCCCGTAAGGAATTCCAGAAGGGACAAAGAGTCTTGCTTTATGACTCTAAGCTCCACATTTTCCCAGGAAAGTTGAAGTCAAGGTGGATAGATCCATTTACTATCCAACAAGTGTATTCAAATGGAGTAGTAGAGCTACTTAACAGCACCGAGAGTTTCAAAGTCAATGGCCAACGTTCAAGCCATTCCTGGAGCCATTTTCTGAAGACAGGGAGGAAATCAACCTCCTTGAGCCAAATCAAGCTTAAAAAGACAAATGTTTAGATGGACTTAGTCTGTTGGAAGACACTAAGTCCATATTTTTTGCTTTAGTGATAGTTTTAAGTTTTATTGATTTAGTACATGTTTTAAATTGAAATTTCTTGCCTTAGTTTTATTTTTTTGTAATTTAATTAAATTTTTGATGATCAATTGCAGGTAAATTCCAAAGCAGATGGAAAAATAGAGCATTTTGCAGGGTATGTGAAAATTTCGCAACCCCATACATGCCTTGCGAAAATTTCGCAAACCCAAATCAATCTTGCAAAAATTTTGCAAGGATTGCCAACAATTCGCAAACTAGTTTTTGCCTTGCGAAACCCATGCGAATTTTGAAAGAGGTTGCGAATGCCAACGGTCAGCAGGAAAACAAAAGGTCATTTAAAAATCTTATTTAAAGACCTTCAAAGCCTCTATTTATTTCGCACAACCCATTCTCTATTGCGAAAAGCTCAGCGCCACCTTGCAAAGCATTTTTCTCTCCATTCCAGGCCCCGCGGCCACCAATTTGAACAAGTAACCTCTGCCTCTCGCCCCATTTCAACCATAGCGCGCATTAGAGGAGGCC
>JBAPGN010002818.1:0-46731 GCA_037355405.1 Vitis amurensis
CTTAATTTATATCTTAATTCTTTAGTGTCCTGACAATTCTCTAATTCCCGTTTCAAGAGATCTAGTAAGAGAGATGACGAATATAATTGAAACAAGTTTTGAGCATGCATTTTTTTTTTTTTTTTTGTCTTTTCAAGGAAAAATAGTTTATTTATTTATGTGATTTCGACAATTATGGAGTATTGCACCTTTGCAAAAGCCTGGAAATTATTTGTTTTCTATAAATTTAAAGGTTAAGCCACTTCTCCAGTATTTTCTTGGGAGTTATTTTAGGTTGACTTCCTCAAGAATCAGTTGGTTTTGAACTGATGGGATTGGACTTGTTCAGTCCAAAGAAATGAGATGATTGATCATTGATTTTCATTTCTGCTTTGGGGGGATTCTAAAGCCCAAGACTGTCCCATATTCACAATTGTAAAAAGCATAACAAAATCTTCTTTTTTTTTTTTTCTCTAATTTCAGAATTTTATGTTTTCTCTGGGACTCTAGACATCGAATTATAAAAAGTCTAGAATAAATTATTTGCTTTCAAAATACTTCGGTAGTTAAAATTTCTTAAGGGTTGGAGGATAAGATATCCTTTAAAATCAAGCATTAAGATTGAAAGAGAAATCTAGGAAAAACTCATAGTTAGTAGGATTGGAACATACCAATTTCGTTAGGAAGCTTCGATGTGGAATTGATAAAGAAAAAACGAAATTTGAAGGATGAATGCCTCAATTGTATGCTCTGCCACAGTACATGCATCGCCTCATTTCAATCCAGTGAAAAGAAGGTTGATAGTGTAAAAATGTTGATACTAATAGCTTGATTGAATAAATTTTCCCTACAATGCAAAGCAAAATAATGTTGTTTGAATCACAGGTAAAGAAAAACTCAAACAACTGATTAGGCAAATGCTTCATATCTATCAATTTCACTGTAGACTTTGACCTCTACAGCTGATGAACAACTTGCTTGATGTGCCAAGGTTCCAGAATTTAAGAAGGAAACAACAACCTTCAACCATCAAAGTTGTCCTTTTCAAATCAACTGTCAACTTCATCACCTCTTTCTAGAAACAACAATCACTCAAAATTGGTTAGAATCCTTTCAATGTTCCCATTACTATTGAACATTATTGAAAAACATGTGCAAGTAATCATCGCTCACATCGATGACACACTAGGTTTGTGCTTTTAACTTTGTCCTATTCATAAGACTTAGCTATTTTGTTCAAATGGCAACAAAACAAAACTCTATCTTTTTCATTTTATTATTCTAAATAGTATGCCCATGGGAACTTGATGTGGCTCATTCTCTCTTACGAGGCAATGAGTTCCGGATTAGTGCCACTTCATTTGCCTCAAATAAGCCTATATACCGTTATTAATAAGTTACTGTTGATGTCTATGCCAACTTTGTTATTTTGCTCATAGTTTTTTTCTTTTGTTTTATTTTGATATGGTTAACTAATTAACTAGTTTCTAAAATTTTGACAAAAAATATTATCATTTATATTTCTCATAATCATAACATATGCTTGGTTTATTTTTCACTTTCAATTTTATATAATTGCACATGACCAAAACTCCTCTTTTTTCCTTAGGTTTTAGGATATAGATCAAGTATTAGTTATATTTGTGGTTTTTTAGGAACTTGGTAAACAAAACATCTATTTAGCCTTTTATAGATTGTTTTTAACTATATGAGAGTTATTTGATGAGAAGCAAAGAAGGAAGATATTTTCTTATTTGCCATATTTCATGTTATTCAAGGGTGAAGAAGTGATCCATCACAAAATCATACCGAAATAAACATAAGAGAAGCAATTTGTAAGCCTATTCATTGATTATAGGACATGATTAAGTTGGAAATCCTCAAAATGCTACTTTCTTGATTCCCACATGCTTTCTAGATCTTATGTTGGTTCTCCTTTATGTGATATAAGCGAGAAATCTAAAGGTAGAATTACTACCTCAAATCCTATACATTTTAAAACAATTAGTATCATATATTTTGATGTTTTCTCCTATGAATATTTTTAGGACCACGAGCATTTGTGCCACTTTTACATCCATGGGGCCTTTTGATCGACTTCAATTTTCTCGTTAAACTAGGTAAGTGCACCTTTTCTTTTGTCATTTATCAGTAGCAAATTACTTCTGGGACTCACTACTTGTTTCTTCTCTAGACCAAGTTTGCTTTTATTTTGTGTAGAATATTCTAGACACAGATTGTTTAAAGTGACTTCTAGATCATGTGGTTTCCCAAAATGGAAAGCAGATGGTGTCTAGTGGGATCTATTTCATGCATTGAGTTTGATGATCTAATTCAAGCAATTCATAGAGCATCGATCCCTTGTGAACTAATTTTGATTGTAAATAATATGTAAATATGTGAGAGTGCATTATTTCCTTTTTAGATTGATAAAACCAAACCAATTTGAAGATTTTTCATGTTCTTATGAGTTAAGATTTTCAGCATCCTTTTCAAATTTATCTCATATTAAATGTTTTCCTAACCATTGATTCTATTGTAAAAGAATAGCCAAAAGGCATTCAATGTTATTATTACTTTGTTCTTTCCTATTCTTATCTTCATTATTGAATTTTGATATTAAAATTTGATATCTTATAGATCCACATTAAATCATATGATGGGAGTAGCTAGAAGTGAGGATCATATATTCATCTTCTTGTTAAAACTTTAATTTTTGCGTTTGATTGTTTCTTTAGTGTTTGCAGGTGTGTTTTTGGAGTAATCTAGGTGTGATATATTAAAAAATAAATAAATTAGTGAACCAGGATGATGATTGAGGTTTGTGAAGAAATTTGGAAAAAGACTGAAAATGGAAGATTTGGAGGTTTTCAGAGCTTTGTGCACAAGGGTGTGTAACTAGGCACATCAACCCAACTTGAGTAGAGGCCTATGCATAAGGGTCTATGCAAGCTCAATTCAGTTCTGCTCATGCAAAGGTGTTCACACAACATTGCTACTCAAGCTCACAGCTCCTCTACATAGGCACCCTCAAGCACCACCTCTATTCACCATTTATGCACACCCTTTGTGTACATCATCAATTGATCAATAACTATGCACGAGTTTATGCACACAGATTTAGCACAGCCCTCACAACAAGGAAAATCATATTCGTTAATAATTTTTCACTATCAAGGTAAGGTATATTTGTTAAGGTTGTCAATATTTATATATCTCATTTATGTCACTATTAAGAAAAGTTTAATGTTAGATTGAAATATACATATGTTAAAGTTGTCTCTATTTTTACCAATTATACAAAATCCTGTCAATATAACATATGTCAAGATTTTGTTTACATTTATCAAGGTTAAATCCAAAATATGACAAAGTTGGATCAAACAAACAAGAAGGTTAATTCATCTTATATCAAGGTTGACTTATGTCTCTATCAATAATGCTTTTTTCTCATTGTTGACCTATTTATTTGTTAAGGTTCCTTGTTTATAGATAATAAAAAAAAATGGTTTATTAATGTTAAGGAATTTATGTTAGGTTAATTTCTTTGTTCGTATATAAGGAAGTTAGTTTATTTCTCTATTCGAAAGGCAATTCACACAATAAAATCAATTTTATTTATTTTTTAAATACAAGACAAGATAGTCAATGCATAGACTTAACATCAAAGCCTTTTATCTTATGTGTCGATTCAATTGCATAAAATATTATATGAAAAAAAATAAAATATACTACGTACAACAATTTATTTGAAAAAAAAAATTATTTTAATTGAATTCAAATGTCTCAAGCATGGTTTTAAAAACCGGACCGAACCAACTATTCCGACCATTTGCCAATCATAGTTCTAGTTCGGTCCAATCTAGTGAATTGGGTTAGAAAGTAAATCGAATCGGAATTGAACCGGCAGTTCGATCTGCAAACCAAATAAACCGGTTCAACTTTTTTCTTTTTTTCCCAACCTTCCCACGCGATTGCTACCTCTCACTGTCACCGACACTGAGCTGCTATCATCGACCACTAGTCAGTCAGATGTTGCTCCCTCGCCCATATCCTTTCTTCTTCCCATTTTGGCTGTCCATCTTCTCCCTTTTCATTATTATTTATTTTCTTTTATATTTATTATTATTTTTTACTTTATGATTTGTAAAACTTATGATTTTAATTTAAATTAATGAAAACATTATAATTTTAAATAAATTTCTAATTTTAAAATAAGTTTTTGATTTAAAAATAAATTTTAAAATTTCAAATTTTAAATTAAAATTATGATTTTAATTTAAATTTCTAATTTGAAACTAATTTTATGATTTACAAATAAAATTTTAATTTTTAAATAATATATAAATTATTATTTATATTTTTATAATTTTAAAAAATTTTAATAATTTATAAATTATATATTCATGACGTCATCAGTTCAATCGTGATTCGATCGCCAGTCCGAACAGTGAATCGTGAATCAATAACTTTTTCAGTTCAATGACCGATCCGATTCTGAAAAACATTGATCTCAAGAGTTTACCAATATTATTTACAAAGGATGACGACATTTCACATAGAATATCAACCTAATATTATTATCTAAAATATTGGAGCCTGAAAACCTCGATCTAAATTCATTCGTTCATTTTCTAACTACAGTTCATTCACTCTTCAATTTCAACGTCAATAATACTATCTAACAAAGTATTACCAAAAAAAAAAAAATACAATAAAATAAAAATCAAATAACATGAAAAAAAATCCAAAATAAAATATTAAGGCTCCATCTTAGAAATGTTTTTAAAATAGTTTTTTTTAAATTTAGAAGCGTGTGGACCCGCATTTTTCATGTGCGTCCCCACTCAAAAATAGCGATACTTGCTTTTTATTTGTGAAAAAGTAATTTTTTTGAAAAAAGTTGAACTCGCCACTTATTGTAGTTTATTTTTAAAAGGAAAACAAATAAAACCCTATGTGACTCATTTTTTTTTTGGAAAATGCATGTTTGCAAAAATCGAGTCTAATTTCGAGGGTTACGTCACCTATTGCGAAGGTATGGTGAAAAGTCGTAGCACCCCGTATACCTACGATCTCTACTAAATGAATTGAGGGAATTATGACAATTAATTAATTAATCATAGATATCAATATTAAGGATACTTATGCAAATTGATTTTTCAAACTAATTAAGAGAAATGTTTCAAAAAAATACATTTTCAAGAAATTTGAAAACAAATTCGAATTAATGATTTCAATTTATTTATTTACAAAAAGGTTTCAATCCATTTCCAATAACTAATTTGATTCAATTTTATTTGTGTTCAATTTTCAAGAAAGTATCAAAAAAATTTATTATGAAAATTTCAATTTGGCAATGAAAATATTTTTACTTTTACCAGAAAAATAATGAAATTTATAACTTTATTTACAAAAGTATTTTAATTTGATTTTATTTACAAAGGAATTAATTTCTTTACAAACTTTATTTTTGAAAATATTTCAATCCAATTTTATTAAGAAAATGATTTCTATAACTTTAATTTGTAAAAAAGACTCTCATCCTATTTTCATTTTTTTTTTAAAAAATATCTCTATTTATAGAAATTGCTTTTAATCACATTCTAATTCTAATTAAGGAAACACAAGTCATTAAAAAACACTTTTTGGGTCATTTTATTATAAATTAACTTTTGGGACAATTTTTATTTACAGAACAATTTTTATTAAACAAATAAATTTTTGAACAGTACTTATTAATTTTTAAATTTTTTTTTTATTAAAAACAAGTTTCTAGATTAAGCTAAAACATTTTTTTTATTATTTTTATTAAAAAAACTTCTTTCATTAAAAATAATATTTTTTGAACTATTACTTTTATTAAAACATAATTATTGAACTATTTCTTTTATTAAAACATAATTTTTAAGTTATTAACGGTTCAATTCTATATAAAACCAACAAATATATACATAAGAACATTTATATGAACTAATAGAAATGAAACTAAATAGAAATGGGGAAATAAAATGTATCCAAACAAGCTTATAACAAGCTCAATGTCCTATTTGCAGCCTTGCTGAGCCTCATTTTCTTTCATGAAAATTGGTTCTCCAGGGGTCATAAATTCGTGTTTGGCCAACAGAATACCAATAGTGGAATGGGCCCATGCAAAACAAAAATGAGCCCAAATGCAAATATAAAAAAATATGTAGAGCCTGAATTCAATAAACCCAAAAGTAATCCAAAAACTAGTTCAATAAATTTCACCAATAAAAAATGGGTCTAAATTAGCAAGCATATAAGCCCTAGTCCAAAATTTCAAATTAATGGTCAATATACAAGCATAATCAACCAAGCCCAAAATATGAAAAAAAAATAAAATTCAATTAAGCTTAAATTTAATATCTCATAATTCAAGTTCAATTTAATACACAAACCTAAAATCTAAAACCAAAATCAAGCCAATTTTAATATATAATTAACTAAACAAATTAAGCAAGATAAAAATATTCAAACCACTGCTGTAGAAATAAATAAAAATAATAATAAAGCAAAATAAAATAAAATAAAATAAAAATTTTACCTCACGTTTGAAGCCCTAGTGGTTTTGAGTGTTGTGGGTTTTGGGACAGAGAGAAAGAAGAAAAGAAAAGAAAAAAAAAGGAAAAAAAAAAGAAAAGATATGGAGTTGTGTTGTAAATGGGAAGAGTGGATGGAATGGAGAGGACAAGAAAGGAGAAAGAAAAAAAAAATGAGAAAAAGAAAGAAGAGAAAAGATAGAAAAGGGTGAGAGTGAGGGGGGTGTGGGTAAGTAGCCTATGTGGATGCGTGGGGAAAAAATGGAAGGAGAAAAATAGGAAAAAAAAATGTAGAGAAAAAAATGAAAGGGAAAGGGAGAGGAGAGAGATAGTGGGTGTCGGGGAGTGGGAGTTGGGGACAAAGAGTGTGGGTAGGTGGGATAAAAATAAAACAAAATAATAAAAACTAAGAATTAAAAGGTGTGAGTAGGACAAAAAAAATCAAATATAATTAAGTTTAAAATTTAAGAATAAAATTGGGTTCAAAACTAATGTAGGGTTTATGAAGAGATTTTGAAAATTGTTTTCAAATGTTTTCCATAAAAATTAAAATATTTTTAACATGTTTTTTATATTTTAAAAATAAAATTTATATGTAATGCTTAATTTTAAATTGTTCTTTATATTTATATAATTAATTTTTAAAATAACTCTTAAACAACAAATGAAGATAATTTAAAAATGTTATGTGATAACTCAAACTTGTTTTTATGTTTTTTTTTTTTTTGAAAACAAAAAATCATTTTGAAAAACAATTATCAAACATAGCTTAAGAATTTCTCTAAAGTGACTTGCTGATTTTTCTAGTTGCTCTTACTCTCCTTTTTTTTCATCAGAAGATTTTCTCATAAAGAATCTTTCTTTGAAAATTTTCTAACTCAAATTCTTAAATTTTCCCATTTGAAAAACATTCTCCCTCTAAAAAAATTTCCTCACTGTTTCCCCTAAAAAATTCTTAGTGAGGCTCAAAACGTTCTCTCTCTAGCCAATTTTCCCTTCTCCCAAATTTCTCTCTCTAGCCCTCAAACTGATCAATGCTACTGCGTTCTCTCTCTTCCCTCTTTCAGTTTCTATCAAAACTTTTTGTTTCTTTTTCCACTTCTGTGTCGATACAGCTGAATAAGACTCAGTAAAATGTTGGTAAAAATTAAGGGACAACCTATTGACCCTTCCCTAGGTCAACAACTTCATCCAACAAGAATGAGGCGTTACTTTCGCCATCCATCAGAAGTAGACAAATACTAAGGAATTTTATGAGCAGTTTGCAAAGAGAAAAGTGAGAATATATGGTTCTATTTTCTAGGATAAGTATGCAACCATTGGAACAAAATACTTAGCTTGTAATCATTTTTTCTTTTAAATTATATCATGTGATTTATACAATTTTTATAGAAAGAATTATTATCTTATAGCTAACAATATTTATGAATTTTGTACTAATAATTGTAATAATCATAATTATATTTGCTTTTTGTGCATGATTTTTAAAAAATGTGTCCATTTGTTCAAATTAAAAAAACTAGTAACAAATTTAACTTTCTTTTAGAGTTCACTTTGGATTGAATGCAATTTTGATACTATAGATATACATTCTAGTGACATTATGGTTCAACCCATAAGAGTTAGACCCTATATTGGAATTAACCATTGAGAGCCCTTAAATAGATTGTTTGATGAAGTTTAGAAACATAGGCATTTATAAATACAATATATAAATCACAACTATGCCTATCATATTGTTTTCAATTTGAGTCTTTTGTATGATGTCCTATGTACCAACTATCTCTTTTACATGCTTATTGCTAATAGTACAAAAATAATCTTAAATTCCTTTTTGTAAATCTTTACTCATTCAACTAAGTTTGACCATTGAATTCAAACTAAAATCATTAAGCAATCCAATTTTTAAAATTTTTATTATCAGCTAAACCTCTCTATTTCACGAGGTGATTATTAAATCTTGAGAGTCCATATGATTATTATGACAACGCTTTTATCTTTTGTACTTTTATTGATAGCTTTTTTTATTAAAAAAATTATTATTTTGATATATACCAAAATGACATTGTTAATAGTATTTTTTTTATTTATAATATTACATGATAAAAAAAGTGGTATTTAGAAGTACTTATTAGTAGGAGTCCAAGAATCATTTCAAGTGATTCTCTAAACTTTCAAAGTGATTTTCAAAATTTGTTCAAATACCTAACATTTGTAAAAGTTCTAGCCTTAATCTCCCAAATGAACATTGTAAGTGTTTTAATATTTTGATAGCGCTTTTATTTAAAATGCTTTTATAAGAATCCATTTAGTAAATAAAAAAAGTAGTTTAACAAAGAAAATGGTGTTTCATAATGTTTACATACAAAAAAAAAAAAAAACCAATAGAAAAAAATCTATTATAGTTTAAAATAACTTTGATCGGTTCTCTAAATTTTGAAAATAATTTTTAGAACATTGCTAAATGTTTAATTTTTTGAAAAAAAAAATCAAGTATTATGAAGTGTTTCTAAACTCTTGAAACTACTATAAAAGGTTTAAAAAAAATCTATTTTTTTTTATTAATTAACAAATCATTTGGTTACCCTATGCTAGAAGATCAAAGGTAAATAATATGGAAATAATTTTTCAAACTCCATGAAAAAATGTGTGGTAACAGTGCATTTGATAATTAAGTTGTTTTCTACTTTTGATTAAACAAAATTCCCTTTTGAAGCTTTTTGTAAACCACTTAATTCTAAATTTTTCATTTTTCTTCAAGGCACTGAATTAACTTTTATAAACCATATATGCTATTATAAGATAATTAAGTTATAAGTTTTTTTTATTCAATTAGTTAGAAATTTTCCTCATCCTTTTCAAATTATTGAGCATGTAGCATTATATATATATATTTTTAAATCATAATAAAATATAAGTTCAACTACGGTATAATATAGCTATAAGCTATAAGCTTTTTTTTTACCTATTAATTAGAAAATTTAGACATTTTCTTCCAACCAACAAATTAGGAAGTATATAATCAAAAGAGTTTACTATGCCATTAAGTGAGGTTATTAGAAAATTTATATAATTTTTCACATTACTAAATCAGTTAGAAGATCAGATAATTATACTAATTTCATTTTTTTATTTTTGCTAAAATGTAATTATGAATCATTTAAGTTGTTTGTTTTGATTCATGTCTCAATGTTGAATGCTGATTTTGTATGTTAAAAATCCATAAAATTAATTAATATATTTTCTATTGTTTTAATTTAAAATTAGTAATTTAAATTTTTTCCTAATATCCCAAAATATTAAAATTTATTACTAAAATGAAACTTCATAATGATTAATTATGTGATTCATTAGGAAATTTGTAATTGGATAATAGTGAGGTTTCTAATATGTTTGGTTGCTAAGAAAATGTTAGAAAATTTTTCAAAGTAAGACATTTTTATGTGGTGCATTTTTCAATTTATGGATTTGTGATTGAAATATGTATTCATTATCAAGTTTAGTTCATTAATTTTAAAATTTTTTATTTAGGAAAGAATATCAAATTCTAACTTTTTTACTTTCTAAAATTATTTGAAAATGTTGATTTCAATAGATATTTAGATGAGGGTGAATTATGTTTAAGGATTCTAATTAAAAAAATAAATTCATTGGAATTGTTGGTAGTTTATTTTAGTTTTACCATGTGGTAAAATAAGAGGTTGAAATTTAATTAAAAAATCATAGAAAATTCATTTCTAATCCAAATATTATGATTTTTAGTGTTATTAATTTCACTATTAAATGATGAATTTATATAAATTAATGAAATTTAGTTTCATTGAGATGTAGATAAATTATGATTCAAAAAAGGTAATAGGCACTAGAATTTTAGTTTTTAATTTGTATAAATCTTTTATTCAAATTAAGTGATTTTTATGTTGGTTTTATTTTTAAGTATTGATTTAGGATAAAATTTAAATCCAAATTTTCAAGAAACAAGAGATAGAAATGAATAAAAATAAAATCTATTTCAATTATATTCAAATTGTTCTTAATGACATCTTTGCTAATTTATAGTAAATTTATTTTTTTATCCAAAATTACATGAAATTATTTTAATTTATTTCAAGATATAAATTATGAAAAATTCAAAAAATGAATTTGGGTTATATTTTATATGAAATTTGAGTATCATAACAAAATTTAAGGTTCAAAAAATAGATATAAGAAAAAATGATTTCTTTAATTAAAATAAAAGTTGAAAAAAAAAATTCATTGTTTCAAATAAATTAAAATTATCTTTAAAAAATTGACAAGTTAAAAAAATTAACTCTAAATATATCTTAAGTCTTAAAGAAACTTGATTTGAGACTTAAGTTTTAAAAATAAAAAAGATAAAAAATAAACACCATCAACAACAACCCTTAAGCTAAATAAAAATTAAAATCAATCAAATAGTTTTTAGAGGTTTCAAATGATAAAATATTATTTCCATAATTTGATTTAACTTGGTAAGATTGAAAATTTAATGCTTAATTATGTAATATGGCTTCAATAAGAAACTTGTTCAATTTCTTTGGCTTAAAGTTGTTATTTAATTTTATTAAGTTTGTATGATAAAGTAATTAAAAAATAGAACTATTTGGAAGGATAACACTCAATGTTGGACATATGGATAAGGTGAAAATTAACTATATACATTCATTTGCTTTTTACATTACATATATATACCATTAGAAGAGAAATTATAGTTGTCCAAACAGAATACTCGACTTCCTAAACTTAAGAGGAATAAAATGGTTTACAATATTTGACAACTCTTGATCCTTATCATCCCTTTGCAAGATGGTGTTTGCATAAATATCACCAATCTTGTCATTAAGAAGTTTATGTTGTTACCTAGACAAGGGTTTTGTTAATGCATCTATATGTTGTTACCTAGACAAGGGTTTTGTTAATGCATCTACAAGTTGATTGGAGGTGCATGGAGACATGAGAGACACAAACTTGACCATTTTAAACTTTATCACAAATGAAGTGAAAATGGATCTCAATATGCTTCATGTGGGAATGAAAAATCGGATTAACACAATGATAAGTTATATCCATGTTGTCATAATAAATGACAAGTTGTTGAGTTAATGGAATAAAGTTCATGAGGCAAGGATATGACCCATATAACTTCAGAGGTTGTCAATGCAACAACTCAATGTTCAACTTTAGTGGATGAGCAAGCAATAGAACATGACCTTTTAAACCTTCAAGAAATGAAATTATGATAAAATTAAATTAAAAAAAAAACAAATGTAGACACTAGTGGAAGTCTAATCATCAAGTATTACTAGCCCAATCCACATCATAGAAGGTAAGAAAAGAGAGAGAGTCACCAAGAAAGAAGAGATCATGATGAGAAGTGTCACATAAATACAAAAGTAGTCATTTCACAATACCCTAATGGATCATTGATGGATGATGCATGAACTGAGACAATTTATTGACAAGGAACGTATTGCTAGGTCTTATGAACAGTAGATACTGAAGACCACCCACAATAAAGCCATAACTAGTGACATCAATGAGAAATGTTTCATCAATAAGAGCAAGAGATTGATTTACTAGTAGTAGAGTGTGCACTTCCTTGGAATTAGACATATTGGCTTTAGTAAAAAGGTCCATAATATATTTATTTTAAGACAATAATAGTTCTTTGGGAGTGAAAAATACCTTAAATACGGTTAGGACAGTGAGTCTTGTTTATATGTTAGCAATTTTGTTTCTCTTTATGTATGTCCACAAAAGTCTTGTTAGATAATGACTTGTTCTCCATTGAAGATCAAGGGTTGCTATTCTTCTAATTGGGAAGTCACAGGTATGTCTAAAAAGGTTTGAATTATGTCACATTAGACTTCGTTGAGGTACTAAGAGGATCAGTTTTTATTTTGTACTTAAAAGTTAAAATTTTTTTTTTTTTTTTTTTAAAGTGTAGGATTGCTCAAGCGGCCTGGACTGCTAAAGTGCTTAGGACCGCTCAAGCAGGCCTTACTATTCCAACACCTAAGGTGCTCAAGCAGTCTATGAGTTGCCTTGAGTTGTCATACACATTCTGCTGAATTTTTCACACAAATTCAATTAAAAAACCTTCCAAAATTGAGACTCTTTAGGCATTTACCTATAAATACCTCCTTAATAACCCCTAAAGGGTATGGAGATTGGAGAGATTGTGCAAAGATAACATTGAATTTTTTTTAGAGACGTTTCATTCCTTATAAAAGATCTCTTAGAAAGTGCCTTAAGTGTTATACCATTCCTGATCTCTTATTCAAGGTTTTTTCTTTGAATCTTGGATTGAAGACCATCATTCCTTTGGAGTGGTTAAAGTATCTATTAGGGATCAACCGAAGGTTTCTACGTCGCAGATGTGAATCAAGTTATAGGCACTAGAGAGTAAGTATTTAAGGAAAAATTGCCAAGTAACTCTGTACAATTTGATTTCAAATAGTGGATTTAGATTAGTAGTCTTAGACCTCATGGTTTTTTATCTCCATATTTAGTGTGGGGGTTTTCCACATAAAAATATTATGCCTTATTGTCTATTTCTTTATATTTGATATTTTGTTTGAATGGCCTAGTATTAGTGGAAATGATTATCCCTAATATCTCGCAGGGTATCCCTAAAAGGTAAAAATCATATTTTTATATACCTAAAGATTTTAGATATAACCCATTTAGTTAATTGGGATACCCCTTATATCTCTTGCGTTACAAGAATTGGGTACAATTTATAAATTTCTTTTAAAACTTTTTAAATCATCCATGCACCTCCCCCCCACCCCAAGGTGTTCCTTATTAGACTTTCTATGGTTTTTCACTATAGAAGTAGATTAACACACCAAGATCTTTAAGAGAGTATAAAGTTAACAAATAATCATTCTTACATATAAGGATGAGATCATTAACATAGACAAGCAAATAAAGGGTCAAATTCTCTTGAGAAAAATAAACAAAGATGCGTTATAGTGAGAGGTGACAACCTATTGAGACTAAGATTTGTTGCAACTCATGATATCAAGCATAAGGTACCTACTTAAGGTCATATCAAACTTTTTTTTTAGTTTACAAACATGAGTTGGTTAATCAACAAACCTTGATGGTTGAGCCATTTTGATAAAGTGTCAATAGGAGACATTGCATGTTTTTGCACTAACAAAGGTTCACTCGGTAACTTGCTTTTGGTTAATTAGGAAGGTTCAACTTATCCAATTCTAGGGAATTTTCTAGTGATTCATGTGGAATTGTTGGGGAGTTGTTTGAGTACTTGGTGATTAGTTATTTGAAGAGTGCATGAGTCACCAATATGAACCTTAAATTTTTTGCTTGGATGACATGTCATCAAGCTCTTGGGTATCCCTTCTTTGATTAATGATTTCAAGTGTAGAGACCTTAATTAAGCTTTTTTTCATGCCTTTTCTCTTTAGAGCTTTGTTAAGAGAGAAGGAATAGAGTTGTAGCTTGAGAAAATGAAAATTTTAAGTGGGGTCATAGTCCTTGGTTTCAAATTGCCTCTTTTAGTGTTACACTTGGATATAGGTCTTTGTTTGAATCTCTTTGTGGAAAGTATATGTTGATAATGAGCTATCTTTCCTTACTAGGTGCTTAATTGGAAAGGTTTCATTGTTGATATATAGTTTGATCCAAAGCAATGCTCTTACTATTTGAGGACATATTATTTTTTTGTGGTCCTTGTCCCAAGGTCTTCTCAATTTTTTTTTTCCTGCTTTTCACAACCCAATTCAAATCTCTACCAACTAGATCAAAATCTAACATTCCCACTTTAAATCTCTTAGCTTTGCTCTTAAAGCAATGTTTCACGCGTTAAAAATATTAAGAATTGCAAAAAGCAAAAAACTTTGTACTACTAATTTTAGAAAAAGTTTTGTTTGTGCCCTTACCCATGTACTTATACTGGGCCAGAGAAAATGATCATGGCCATTCTCATACCTTTTATTTGTGCCACCATTACCACATTTTGTTTCATGTAGATTTCATTGCAACAACATGATAGTCATGGGTATTGGCTACCACCATAGTCGCCTCTTCATGTGGTGTCTATCCATTATGTCATCTTTTCAAAAACTATTTGATCATAGTCCTAATCTCACAAAGATTTATCTTTGGTTGACCCTACTATCCATCGCTTAAGCCTTAAACATCTCATAAGCTCAAGTCTCAATCTAAACCATGTGTTTTCATAGGGTACTCTCTTACCCAAAGTTTCTACTTATTCTTCTAAAACTCTTCCATCCAAAAAATCCATGTCTTCTAACACATCGAATTCATCGAAAATATTTTACCTTCTCATGTATTGATCTCAATCTTCAACATCGCACTTCGAATACTCATGACTCTTAAGCTTCATTCTCATCTCTTCATTTTTTTTAGTGTCACTTAATCAATGGCAAAATCTATATGCTCCTTCCCATTTTTATCTCTCATCGATTTTGGTACCCTCCCTAGGTCAATCACCTTGATCTTCATCAAGCTATGTCAAATCCCTACAAGTCACCTTCATCCATATCTCACTCTCTTTTGAATTTAAAATTCATTAATAAGTTGGATACTGAGATGAATTTTGTGCTTCATGGGACCTAATATGTTGCTTCTTCACCAAGTAACTTCAATCTTACTTGTTTTCATCAACACCATGCACTCACACTAAAAGTAACCTCCCATACAACCCACTTCATTACCATCAAATTCTCTTATCAAACGCTTATCCAACTGATACAACATCTTATTACCCCATTTATACCAAATTCTCATCTGCTCCCACTAAATTCAAGCTCTCATTCAAACACATTTAAACCAAACTCCCATGCAACCCTACTATTATTAACCTCTCCTGCCATCCCACTTACATCAAACTCTCCTACAATGCCATTCATTCAAATACTCAAGTAAACCTAATTAAACAACACTCTCATGCAATCTCACACAACCCCACTCACACCATCATCCCTTATTGACTTAGCCATACCACTCTTCCATGCACACTCTTCTCACTATAGCCTACAGAATCACCATCCTCATGATCACACCCGCCAAAAACATATTTATAAACTAATCCACAAACTCTCCCTCACTACCAGTCAAACCTCTCACCCCACCCTTAAAACCTACCTTTGTAATATAGGATCTTAAACACCTAAAATGGTATTGTGCTATGTCATAAGAGTTTGATGCTCTCCTTTAAAATGACACATGTGATTTAATGCCACCTTATTCTTCCCAAAATCTTGTTGGTTGGAAATGGATGTTTCAAATCAAGTGTACTCCTACTAGTGCTATTAAATGTTACAAATCTTGTCATGTTGTTTAAGAATTTATTCAATGACCCGATATTGACTACCATGATAGCTTTAGTCTTTCTTTGTGAAATACCTTCAATCTTTTCAGGAAATCAGTATGATTCATTTTATTCTAGGCATTATTGTTTCTTATGGATGATTTTTTTGCAAACTTGACATCAATAATGCATTCATTCATGGCTACCTGTCTAAAGATGTCTACATGACTCAACCATCAAGGTTTGTTGATCAAAATTTCTCAACTTATGTTTGTTAACTAAAATAAAGTTTTATATGGATTTAAGTAGGCACTTCCTACTTGATATCATGAGTTACAACAGTTCTTGCTCTCAATAGGTTTTGTCACCTCCCACTCTAACACATTTATGTTTATTTTCCATCGAGAGCATTTGACCCTCTATCTAGTTGCCTATGTGGATAATCCCATCCTTATAAGTAACAATGAACCTCTTCTTACCAATTTTACTCATTAACTCTCTCATATATTCTTTCTTAAATATCTTAGTGCATTAACATACTTCATTAGTTTTTGAGTACTTTCTACTCCTAAAGAATTATTGTTGTCTTAACACAAATATAATATGGACCTTCTTGCTAAAGCCAATATGGCTATGTCTCTTTGTCTTGCTCTTGCTCTTATGGATGTAATGTCTCTCACTTATGTCTATCTATGGATCCATTGTGGGTAGTCTTCAACACCTACTATTCAAAAGACTTGGCATTGTCTTTGTTGTCAACAAATTGTCTGAGTTCATGTATCATTTGACAATGACCCATTAAATTGTTGTGAAGTGACTATTTTAGTATTTATGCGGTACTCCTCATCATGGTATTTTCTTTCATCCTGGTTGCTCTCTCTCCTTTCGTGACTTTTCTAATGCGGACTTGGTTAGTAACATTGATAATATGACTTCTACTAGTGCCTACATTTTGTTTCTCAATCATAATGGCATTTCCTAAAGTTCTAAAAAGTAGCGTTCTATTGCATGCTTGTCTACTAAAACTAAATATCAAGTTGTTGCATCCATAACCTCTAAAGTTATTTGGGTCTTATACTTACTCATGAACTTGGTGTTTCATTAACCTAACAACCCATCATTTATTGTGACAAAGTGTGTATAACTTATCATTGTGCCAATTTGATTTTTCATTCCCACATGAAGCATATCAAAATAAATTTTCACTTAGCTTGTGATAAAGTTCAAAGTGGTTAAGTTCATATCTCTCTTGTCTCCACCTCTAATCAACTTGCAAATGCACTAACAAAGCTCTTGTCTAGGCAACAACATCACCTTCTTTGTGACAAGATTGGTATTATTCATAGAAACATCATCTGTGAATGGCATGATAAGGAACATTAGTTGTCAAATCTTGTAAACCATTTTATTCCCCTTAAGTTTAGGAAGTTAGATATTTTGTTTGCATAATTATAGCTTCTCTTAGTGATCTTGTGGTGTTGTATTGAAAAGAGAAGTAAAGGCATTTTGAGGGGAATTTTTTTTACTCAGATCTACAATAAAGCAACTTCTATTGAGATTAGAAGAGTTGGGGTTTTTATTTAACTCAAAAGAAGAAAAATAAGACTTCATTTGTAATGTAAAAAAGCAAATTAATGTATATAATTATTTTTCACATTATCCTATATCCAACAATGAGTATTGTCCTTTCAAATAGTTAATTTTTTTAACTTATCACTTGTTAAGCTAATTTCATTTTAATGGAAAAAAGAAAATTTTATTTTATTTTAATTTTCATCTTAATAGAAGAATTTTTTTTTTCTTATATCTGTTTTTAAAATATTTAATTTTGTTGTGATATTTAAATCCAATTTTTCATATAAAATAAACCCAAATTCATTTTTTTTAAATTTGGATAAATTTTATCTTAATTTAGGATTTGATTCTCTTTCTTAACTTAAAAATATAAAAAATTAATGAATTAAATTTGATATACATATTTCAATTACAAATCCATAAATTTAAAGATGCACTACGTAAAAAATAAGTCCTAATTTGAAAATTTTTCTAACATTTTCTTACCAACCAAGCATAATGAAAAACCTCATTATTATCCAATCATCAATTTCCTAACTAAATACATAATTAATCATGATAAAGTTTTAGTTTGGTAATAAATTTTAATAATTTGGGATATTTGGAGAAACGTTAAATGCCATTTTTTCAAATTAAAATAGTAAGAAATATAATAATTAAATTTTTGGATTTTTTAAATATAAAATCCATATTGAGCATTGAGACATGAGTTAAAACAAACAACACAAACCTTTAAGTATTTAATGACATTCAACTATATTAATACATAGTTAAATTAAAGTCTATTAAGATTTCCAACAAAAAAAAAAAAAAAATGCAAACAACACCTTAGTTGTGAAAAGAATTTTAACAAGTTATGGCAACTAGAATTACTAATACAAAATTGAAAAGTCATTACTCTTGTACAAGTATCTATTGATAATCATTGCATCCTTAAAACTAAAAATAATTACAGATAGAAACATTTTATATAAGTATTATTAAAAAGATAATTATTACAATGACAATTTGTCATTGAAATCGAACTAACTATTATTTTCTTAATTATTAATTATTTTTCCTTATTTAGTAATCAGTTTCAATCTTTTTTTCTTCTTAAGATTTGATTATTGTAACAATTGCCATGGTTGCTATTCTCAACCACCAAAATTTTGATTTAATTGAAATAGACATCAATATAAAATCAATTAACATTATTTGATTGTGCAACTTAGGATCTGTTTTGGATACATTTCCTGTTTGTGTTTTTAAAATAAGAAAATAGTAGTAAAATCTTACATTAAAGATATTAAAAATTATTTAAAAATTTAAGGTATCAAAAACTTATTTACTATCTCAAATTTAAAAATTTTGAAATAAAAAACTTAGTTACTATCCCAAATTTAAAATTTTGAAAATAATTATTAAATATATAAAATAAATCTATACTTTTGATGTAAAATATTTTACTTTTACGTACAAGTTTCTCATTTTTAAAATAAAAAGTAGAAGTGTAATCAAATGAACACTTTAGTTCCCAATTTAATTTTTTTTCCCCTTTATTATCGCTTAACTGACTTAACGGTTTGGTCATTAAGCTCTTTTGCATCATTTAATTCTAGACTAACTTAAAGGGTTATTAAAACACACTTCTCTCTTATATATCTAGCTGTATTAATCATGCTGAAAACTTAAATAAATATTAGTACAGTACCATCACTTAAATGGGATTTAGATAAACCCCATTTGGTCCAACAACTTACAATTGGTTGCGATTTAAAGAAATATTTTAAAATTATCTTAATTTAATTAGTAAAACAAATATCTTCAGAAGGAATTTCCTCACTGAAACTTATATATTATTATAATATCTGATCTTTTTAAAAATTGGTATTTCTCATACTGGGGGGGGGGAGAGGGTTCTTATATATAAAACTTGTTTAAATGTGGTGAACAAAAGTGCAAATTTATCTTATAATAATTGGTTTGTTAATTACACATAACCATAAGATTTGTCCAAACTTTTTTACAGTGAATTTAGAGACTTTAGAAACATTTGATAATATCCTTTATTTATTATATCATAAATTAGTACATATAAACCAAAATTCTTAAAATTATTTGAAAGCTATATTCTTATACTATAGCAATAAGTATGATAAAGGATAGTTGGTATTATGGGCTCCGGACCATTCAAATCAATCTGAAACATCATAGTATGTGATTATAAATTTAGATTAAGTCCGTAAACTTATTAAATAATCCCCAATTTAACAGGACTATACAATAATTATCATTCCAATATAGGGTAGAAACCCCTCCTAAGGATTAACACCATAAATCATATCATTAGAAATTTTTGGATAGATCATTTCCAATATCACACTAACCTGCTAATGTACCAACAATTGGAACAAAAATTCATATTCATGTCACAAACATAGGGCCTTATTCAAGTCTTTGAAATTTAAAAGAAAGCTATTGTCATCAGTAAGTATAATGATAACTAGTAAAGTAGGCTACACACCAATTCATCTCTTTACGTAGTCCACCCATAACGTATACTGCGCCGTAAATTATTACGCATAATCACAAGTTTTAATACATATTATTATTTATGTATTTTGAAAATGAAAATTTAGTTACTGAACTATAGACATCAAATTGAGTGACAAGTTATTTTTCTAGGATAGCCATACTACTCTCAATGCTACAGTTAACATTAAATTAATGCATTTAATGCACATCTTAATTATTATGAAAATTTGTATTTCAATCTGAGAGAATCAACTCTTTTTTGAAAGAAAGTTAAATCTGTCACTAATTTTCTTATTATTTGAACAAATGGACACCAATTTTTAAAAAAAATCATTCACAAAAGCATACCGTTGTATGTGAAGATTAATCAAAACTTCACAAAATATTGTTTTAGCTAAATGATATAATTCTTTATTTAAAATTTATGGATATATTTTTGTAGCACCCCGCAATTTCGTGCTCAAATTAGCGCTTGCCCACCGCCGATAGTGGAACTCGATTTGGATTTCGAAAAATTTGATCTTTAATAGTTAATAAAAATTGACTTGGAGTCGCCACTATATTTTTTGTTTTATTTTTAACAGGGTAAACAAATAAGAAAGAAAAACCCCACTTAAGTGTGACTCCTTGTTTGGAAAAAGGTGGTCTGTGAAAACCGGATCGGGTTCGGGGGCCAGGTTACTTAATCAGGAGGTACGGAAAAAACCGTAGCACCCTTCTAAGTCCCTAATAAACGGGTCCCTCTACTAATAAAATGAAGCAATCATGGCAGTGGAGCAGTAGATCGATGAGTACCACAGAATAAAATCATGCACACGTGAGAAATCTAAAAATGCATATCTCGAAAATGACGCAGAGCGATGTAGATGCTACCTGGGCAAGTGATCCATGAGGCGCTCATCAAGAAGGTGAGGTTTAGTGTATAATAAAGAGCAACAAAACATACACATTGCGTCACCAAATAGAAATTTAAACTGTTCAAGGAAAAAATGGATTTTTGAAATTATTTGAAAATTGGAATTTTTTGAAATTAAATACAAGAATCCGGAATTTTAGATTAATTAAATTTGAAAGCGAATTGGAATGTTCCGTAGAACTAAATTGGGATCGGAATTTTTGAAGAATTATATTATAGACAAAATCTTAAATAACGAAAGTGAATAATAAATGAATTGGAATTAATAATAATTAATGAAATTATAAAGATAGGTAAATATATTTTCGCGAAAAAATAGAATTTTAGAGATTGGAAAGATTTGGAAATTTTAGAGATTGACATTTTTGAGAATTATGTTGGGATGAAGATTTTAAATATATGAATAAGTGAATAAATAAATGAATAGGAGAATAATAATAATGAAAATACATCTTAAAATAAAACAATACATCGAATTTGGAATTTTTGAAAATTGGAAAGTTTTAAAGAATTGATTAAAATAGAGTTTTAAAATAAATGAATGAAATATTAGTGATTAAATAAATTGAAGTGAGCATGGGAATTTCCGGAAATTGGAATTTTGATAAAATAAGTTGATATGAGAAACAAAATTTCAGAAATTGTAATTAAATTTAAGCACTAAGAATTTTTGATGGCTTTATCAAACATTGAATTTAAATAAATAAATAAAATAATGATCATTAAACCAATTGATGTGAGAATTAAGATTTCAGAAGTTAGAATTTAAATTAAGAAATTGAAATTTTGGAGATTATTAAAAGGTTGAATTTTAAAAATAAATAAATAAAATAATGTAAAAATAAACTGAATATGAGAATTAAAATTTCGGAAATTGGAATTTAAATTTAGAAATCGGAAATTTTGAAGATTCTTAAAAGGTTGAATTTTAAAAATGAATAAATAAATAAAATAATAATGGAGAATTAAATTTTGATATTGAAAATTAAAATTTCGGAAATTGGAGTTTTGAGGAGTAGTTTAAAGATTGAATTTTAAAGATAAGCAGGTGAATAAATAATGATGATTAAATAAATGGATGTGAGAATTAAAATTTCGGAAGTTGGGATCGAATTCAGAAGTTAGAAAATTAAGATTGTTTAAAGAAGGAAAACTTGAAATAAATAAATACAATAATAATAACGAATATAATGATTAAATGTATGAACGAGAATTTTGGAATTTCTTCAAATCGGAAATTGAATTTAAAGGTTGGAAAGTTGGAATTGTATAAGGAAGGATATTTTGAAATAACTAAATGGAATAATATTAATAATAATGATAGTTGAAGTTTTTTTGAAAACTAGGTTTTAAAGATTGGAGCTTTGGCAACTGGATTAAAATTTTGAATCTTGACATTTAACTTTGGAAAAAAAAAAAAAAAAAAAAATTATTCTAAAATGGAAACTTCAGAAATTAGATTTAAGGAGAGAACTTTGGACAATTAAACATGAAATGAATGATTTGAAGTTAAACACTGGAAAATTGAAATAATAATAATAATAATAACAATGATAAGATTTGAAAAATTGAACAAATAATAATAATGACAATGATAATAATAATAATAATAATAATAATAATAACAATAATAATCGTTAATAATAATAATGATAATAATCCGTTAATAATAATAATATCCGTTGAAGATAATAATAATAATAATATAATAATAAAATATGTCCCGCTAATAATAATAATATACTAGTCCATAATATAATAATAATAATATTCTAATAATACAAATAATAGTTAATAATAATAATTAAAATAATCAATAGAATAATTGAAAATAACTATGCAAATTCCGGGCCTGGACAAACTTTGCGAAATTTGGGGCTTGGACAGAGACAGCCCAACTACATTCCATTGGGCTGCAACCTTACTTTTATACATTTTTGCCTGAAGCATGCACCTTCTAGCTGGTAAACCATTGTCAAACCAGCTTCTATTGCTTGACAAGAATGGGTGGTGGGTCAGGCTAGATGGGTCATGGAAGACGTTGCGAGGTGGTGACAAAGGAGGATCGTGTAGCAGCTATGCCTCAGCTGGTGGCGCGAAGATTGCCACAACGGCGAGAGCGCCATTGCCCATGGTACGCGTCAATGGGGGCCGCGGTTCCGTCGTGGGTGCAGCATGGCGTCGGAAACTCGCGAGCAGGAGCAGACATGGGGTAGGAGGGCGCAGAGTACGCCAACGTGGTGGTGGTGATGGGTTCAGCAAACAACGCGGTTTTGGGTGAGACTGAAATGTGGTATGAAGAGGGTGAGAAGAAACTGGTTGCATGGGTATGAAAATGGGGGTGAGAACGGGGTTACGAGGGTGGCACAAAGCATGGCTGTGAGGGAGCAACAGAACAATGGGTGGTGGTTTTGTTTTTTTAGAAAAAACAAATGTGTGCATGAATCGCTAGTGAGAGAAAGCGGGCAGCAGCGGTGTGACCGGTATGGAAGATTAGTGGTGGGAGAAGGTTAGACTAGTTGGTATGAGAGAAAAGGAACGTGAGGGCAGCGACGTGAGCCCATCGAAATTAAAGAAGGAAAATGATGTACACTAGGGGACGCATGATGGAAGTGAAGGCAGTATGGAAATCGGATATAAGGAGCATAGGATGATNAATCAATTACATTTCTCATCACATAAATGTAAAGGTCAACTGTTATATCTCATTGATAAAGGTCGAAAAATCAACAATTATACCTGATGACAAGAGTTGAACAACCAAAGTCGATTTCTTTATTTATATTCCAACTTACAAAAGTAGAATATTTTCAGTGTTATCGTTATAAACAAAATAAATGTTATAAACACATTTTCTATGCCAAAATAATTTAATCCCATGTTTAAAAGCAAAAATACAATACACATTTCAACAATATATATAAAAAAATTATTTTATTTTACAAAATCTATATTAATTTCTCTTACCTTAAAGGAAGTTCTCAAAATCATTAGAGAAAAGTAATTCTAAAAAATCTATTTTTTACCTAACATAACATAGGAGAAAATAACTATTACTATTTGTCTAAAAATATAGGTTTGATAATCCTACAAATTAATTTGGTATTCAACTTAATATTTTTTAATATAAAAAGATAATTTAATTAATTCAATATTTAAAAAAATTAATAAATTTTTAATTCATATAAAATTTAAATTTTATTTGCAATTTATTTCTTGAGGCACAACATAATTTAATTAAATTACTATTTATTTCACTAATTAAATTTTATGCTATTTATTAACTTACATCCATCGTTAATATAATTATAATACCAAAAACTTTTCTCCACTTCCTTTTATTAATATATTCTATTCTCTCTCTTTTAGTTTTTTCTTTTCACCGACATAACCTATATACACAACAACTCTCCATCATTGTTAATATAATTATATATACATATATTAACCATCAAACACACTCCTTACATGTCTTTATTTATTATTAATATTATATTTATTATTATTATTTATTCCCATCATAATCATTCTTCCCACACGCTCAATGCCATACCCTACATATTATATATATCCACAATCCACAATGCACCAAAACTTTATATGCATATAAATTATAGTATACTTCCAGCATAGAAAGTCACGACTCTTTTTTTTTTTTTTTTCATCTAAAAATTTAAAATTTTCCAATTTCTAGAATTTCCCAATTTCCAACAATAAATCAACCCATAATATTAAGTTTCCAATATTTTAATCTTAAAAAAAATAAACTAACATTAATCTAAATTAAAGTTTTTTCAAATAATATCTAACGTGTTCAGAACTAATTAATGAATATAATATATTAATTTAGGATTGGAATATTACCTAGAAAAATATGAACTTTAAACTAGTTCTACGATCTTCAATTCTCTAATTTTGGTTAATAGGGTTTTTTGAATAAAAAAGACAAGTGAAAAATCTAATTTATATCTAGATTATTAATTATAAAAGGATTCTTTTACCTTTAATAAGTTTAATTAATTAATTAATTATTTTGTAATTTACTATTTTGCTCCTAAAGTTAATTTTGGGGTGTTACAAAATTGATTGTAAATGTTACCACTACGGGTATAGATATTAAAGCTATGAAACAAAGGAAATAGCATAATACACTTCTTTTTTTCCCATTATTTTCTTTCTTCAAAACACTTTGAGGAGGTGAGATGATTCCCAAAACACTTTTTTTTTTCTTTGGTACCATACCAAAACATTTTTTTTTCCATTATCACCGGCATAAAATGGTAAAATTGGGATATCCAAAAAGAAAAAAAGAAAAAAAAAAAAAAAAGAAAGGCAAATGAGTCCTTTCTATTCACTTGGTGGATTTTAGAAGAAAATTTTGAAATTATTATAAAAGTAAACAATATATAAAGAAGGAAAATATAGTAAGTTACACTTCAAGTTCTTGACGTGTGAAAGAGAAAATGGTAAGTCAAGGAATATGTATGTTTTTCCACGAAGAGGGACTTGGGAGTCAAAGTCAACTTTCTATCATAAATTTTAAAAATTTTCTTTGTACCATAAAAAAATTAGTTTGACAATTAAAAACAGTTTTTTATTTTTTATTCTTAAGAATAAAAAATATGATGTTTAAAAAAAAACATCTTTTAGTTATTTTTTATCGTTTTCACTTATTTTCTAATAAATGTTTTAAAAAATAATTATACAAACATGTAAAATAATTAAAAATCAAACATTAAATATAATAAAATTATTTTTAAAAATATTAAAAACATGTTAAAAATATTTGAAATTCTTAAATAGACTTTTGTTTTATAAAAAGAATTTTAAATATTATTTTTTAAAACAATTACCAAACATGACCTTACTCTCTCATTCATGAGCCCTATTATTTATTTACTTATAATAAAATCAAACTGCATTTTGAAAATATAATCACATTATTTTTTTTCAATAATTTATTTTTAAAATGAAAAAAATAAAATAAAAGAAAGGGAGATAGGGTAAGGTGGATGTGATAATGGCTAGGACTTCCGTTTCTCCAAGTCCATTTCGTACAATAAGATATTATTAAAATACCATAAATATTATTCAACTGAAAGCTTTTGAAATTTAAAGCATTTAAAACACTTAACTTTTTTTATAAGGACATTTAAGGTGTGTGGCCCTTCTTGACACCCAATTTTGATTTCTGAAAAATATTTTCAAAATAATATCTAATGTATATATATATATATATTACATATTTCTATTTTTATTACAATTTTAAATTTTATTTTAATTTTAAATTAGAAAATCATGTTTTTATATTGAGTTTGAGTAAGATAGAATGTTTATTTTTTCATCAAAACTATCTAAAAAGAATAAGAAAATGATGAAGAATATTTAATTTTTTATAATGAAATAATTTTAAAAAATTATATGATTTTTCTATAGTTTTTCTTTTGTATAGTGTTTTTTTTAATGCATTGAATGGGCAATGTTAATATGTACATGGTACTACAAAAATATATTTATAGTTACAATATTATAAATATACTTTATATTACAATACATTATAACAAAACCTAATTAGGAAAATTTTAAACTTTTTTTACAAAAATGATAGTTTTTATGATCATACTATACTTCATAATATACTTATATTATGAATCATTTTTAAAATCAAATAAAGTACTAATTTGAATTTACGAGACTTATAATTTTATTTTTCTTATACATAAATTATTAAACAATTTCAATGCATTAAGTGAATAATGTTAATATATTGATATGATGTTGTGGACCCCGCATTTCGGCTCATGCGTTTCCCACTCGATGGCGAGCTCGAATTTTATTTGAAAATTGGATTTTTTATTGATTATTTGAAAATGACTTGGAGTCGCCACTTATTTTTGTTTTATTTTTAAAGGGTAAACAAAATAAGAAAGAAAAACCCTAAGTGTGACTCCTTATTTTGGAAAAGGTGGTCTGTGAAAAACCGGATCGGGTTCGGGGGTCAGGTTACTTATCGGGAAGGTACGGTGAAGACCATAGCACCCCTCTAAGTCCCTAAAGTCGGGTCTCTACTAATAAAATGAAGCAATCATGCAGTGGGACGAGTAGATCGATGAGTACCCAGAATAAATCATGCACACGTGAGAATCTAAACATGCATATCGAAAATGACCGGAGCGGATGTAGATGCGTACCTGGGCAGTGATCCATGAGGCGCTATCAAGAAGTGAGGTTAGTGTATAATAAAGAGCACAAACATATCACATGCGTCACCAAATAGAAATTAAAAAACTGTTCAGGAAAAACTGGATTTTGAAATTTATTTGAAAATTGGGAATTTTTGAAATTAAATACAAGAATGAGAATTTTAGAAATTAAATTTGAAAGGAATTGGAATTTCGGAGAACTAAATTTGGGAATCGGAATTTTGAAGAATTATTTAAAGACAAAATCTTAAATAACGAATGAGTGAATAAATAAATGAATGGAATAATAATAATGATGAAATTATAAAGATTAGGGTAAATAATTGCGAAAAAATAGAATTTTAGAGATTGGAGATTTGAATTTAGAGATTGACATTTTGAGAAATTATTTGGAGATGAGATTTTTAAATATATGAATAAGTGAATAAATAAATTAATAGGAGAATAATAATAATGAAAATAATCATTAAATAAACAAAACATGAATTTGGAATTTTTGAAATTGGAAGTTTTAAAGAATTGATTAAAAATAGAGTTTTAAAATAAATGAATGAAATATTAGTGATTAAATAAATTGAAGTGAGCATGGGAATTTTCGGAAATTGGAATTTTGATAAAATAAGTTGATATGAAAAACAAAATTTCAGAAATTGTAATTAAATTAAGCACTAGAATTTTGATGGCTTATTCAAACATTGAATTTTAAAATAAATAAATAAAATAATGATCATTAAACCAATTGATGTGAGAATTAAAATTTCAGAAGTTAGAATTTAAATTAAGAAATTGAAATTTTGGAGATTATTAAAAGGTTGAATTTTAAATAAATAAATAAAATAATGATAATTAAATAAACTGATATGAGAATTAAAATTTCGGAAATTGGAATTTAAATTTAGAAATCGGAAATTTTGAAGATTCTTAAAGGTTGAATTTTAAAAATGAATAAATAAATAAAATAATAATGGAGAATTAAATTTTGATATTGAAAATTAAAATTTCGGAAATTGGAGTTTTGAGGAGTAGTTTAAAGATTGGAATTTTAAAGATAAGCAAAGTGAATAAATAATGATGATTAAATAAATGGATGTGAGAATTAAAATTTCGGGAGTTGGGATCGAATTCAGAAGTTAGAAAATTAAGATTGTTTAAAGAAGGAAAACTTGAAATAAATAATACAATAATAATAACGAATATAATGATTAAATGTATGAACGAGAATTTTGGAATTTCTTCAAATCGGCAATTGAATTTAAAGGTTGGAAAGTTGGAATTGTATAAGGAAAGATATTTTGAAATAACTAAATGGAATAATATTAATAATAATGATAGTTGAAGTTTTTTTTGAAAACTAGGTTTTAAAGATTGGAGCTTTGGCAACTGGATTAAAATTTTGAATCTTGACAATTAACTTTGGAAAAAAAAAATTATTCTAAAATGGAAACTTCAGAAATAGATTTAAGGAGAGAACTTTGGACAATTAAACTATGAGAATATGAATTTTGAAAGTTAAACACTGGAAAATTGAAATAATAATAATAATAATAACAATGATAAGATTTGAAAATTGAACAAATAATAATAATGACAATGATAATAATAATAATAATAGTAATAATAATAATAATAATAGTAATAATAATAATAATAATAATAATAACATAATAATCGTTAATAATAATAATGATAATAATCCGTTAATAATAATAATATCCGTTAAAGATAATAATAATAATAATAATAATGTCCGTTAATAATAATAATAAAACTAGTCAATAATGATAATAATAATTAATAATAATAATATTTAATAATAACAATAATAGTTAATAATAATAATAATAATAATAGTAATAATTGAAATAATATGCAAATTCGGGCCTGGGGACACTATGCAAATTTGGGCTTGGGGCAGAAGCCCAACTACCAATCCATGGGCTGCAACCTTAGCTTTTAACATTTTTGCCTGAAGATGCACCTTCCAGCCGGTATCATTTCAAACCAGCTTCTATTGCTTGACAGAGAATGGTGGTGGCAGGCTAGATGGGTCATGGAAGACGTTGCGAGGTGGTGGCAAAGGAGGATCGTGTAGCAGCTATACCTCAGCTGGTGGCGCGAAGATTGCCACAACGGCGAGAGCGCCATTGCCCATGGTACGCGTCAATGGGGCCGCGGTTCCGTCGTGGGTGCAGCATGGCGTCCGAAACTCGCGAGCAGGAGCAGACATGGGGTAGGAGGCGCAGAGTAGCCAAGGTGGTGGTGGTGATGGGTTCAGCAAAACAACGGGTTTGGGTGAGGACGAAATGTGGGTGATGAGAGGGTGAGAAAAACTGGTTGCATGGGTATAAAAATGGGGTGAGAACGAGGGTTACGAGGTGGCACAAGCATGGGCTGTGAGGGAGCACAGAACATGGGTGGTGGTTTTGTTTTTTTTAGAAAACAAATGGGTGCATGAATCCTAGTGAGAGAAAGCGGGGCTAGCGGCGGTGTGACGGGTATGGAAGATTAGTGGTGGGAGAAGGTTAGATAGTTGGTATGAGAGAAAAAGGACGTGGAGGGCAGTGACGTGAGACCCATGAAATTTAAAGAAGGAAAATGATGTACACTAGGGGAGCATGAGGATGAAGGCATGTATGGAAATCGGAATAAGGAGCATGAGGATGATGACGACCATGCATGTACAGAGATAGGCACCAAAGAGGAATGAAAATGAGAACAGAGCATAATGTGCATACAAACGAGTTCAACCCAAACCAAACCTGTGGCCCTTGATGTCCACAGCAAACAATAAATATCATGCATATATTATCAAATGGTGAAGAAGGCATTAAGAAATGGAGACTTACCGCGCCCGCGGAAGCTTCTTCTGTCTGTTTTTTTCTCCCTCTCGCCAAATCTCTTCCCCTTCTGCTCTCGTCCTCTGCCTGAAGACAAGCCCCCTCTGCAAAAATGCCTCCAGAGAAAAAAAAAACCGAACCCCTTTTCAACTCTTTCCTCCTTTTTTCTTTTTTTTTCCCCTTTTCTTTTCTCTCGTGTCTTCCTCAGCAAGCCAGCCGTATCCCGTCCCATCTGCCGCCCAAAAGCTCTGCCTTCTCCCCCCCTTTCACTTCCAGCCGTCCTCGGGTGGATAAAGAAAGCAGAAAAGAAGCAGAAAAAAAATAAAAATCAATGAAAATAAAAAACCTGCCCCCCAATTGAGGGGGTCTACAAATATGCCCATCTTCGGTAGAGTTTACAAATGTAAGGAATATGAACACTAGAGTGAAAAGAAAGTGTGAATAATGAGTGTAATGAAGTGAACTCTACCGAAGAACCAAAGAGACCCCCACAGGGACACCAGGGAAACATGGACACAAGGACACTAACCCTAAAAGAAAAGCGCGTCTCAAAACGCCTCTAAGGTTGCACCGAGGGGCCAGACTCCCTCTAAGACGTCTCTACAGGTGACTCAAGAGATCAATGTCAAAGATGAGTAACGGTCGAACCACCCTGGAGTACGAGATGAATATGCGATAAGCACCGGGTAACGAAGTGAGGAAAGCCGAGGACGAATGCAAAACCCTGAAGGTAAGATGTGCAATGCTAGTGGACATGAACGCCAGGAGTTGTGACTCTGGATGACAAGGCCGACTCTAAGCACTAAACTGAGAAAATAAAAGCTCTGGAAGCCAAATAAAAAAACTAACTCTAAAAGCTAAACTAGAAAGTAACAGCTCTGGAAGTCAAACCAAAAAGCTAAACTCTAAACACTAACTAGAAGGTAACAGCTCTGGAAGCCTAAACAAGACGACAGGGATGGCTCTAGAAGCCTAAACAAGACAACAGTGATGGCTATGGAAGCCCAAACGAGACGACAGTGATGGCTCTGGAAGCCTAAACGAGACGACAGTGATGGCTCTGGAAGCCTAAATGAGATGGCAGAAATGGCTCTGGAAGCCTAAACGAGACGACAGAAATGGCTCTAGAAGCCTAAACGAGACGACAGAAATGGCTCTGGAAGCCTAAACGAGATGGCAGAAATGGCTCTAGAAGCCTAAACGAAGACACGGTTGATGGCTCTAGAGCCTAAACAGGGACGGGAACGGGTTTTTTGGGGGGATTGGGGCCTTTCTAGAAGCCTAAACGAGACGACAGTGATGGCTCTGGAAGCCTAAATGAGATGGCAGGAATGGCTCTGGAAGCCTAAACGAGACGACAGAAATGGCTCTAGAAGCCTAAACGAGACGACAGAAATGGCTCTGGAAGCCTAAACGAGACGATAGTGATGGCTCTAGAAGCCTAAACAAGACGACAGTGATGGCTCTAGAAGCCTAAACGAGACGACAGTGATGGCTCTAGAGGCCTAAACGAGATGGCAGAAATAGCTCTGGGAGCCTAAACGAGACGACAATGATGGCTTTGGAAGCCTAAACGAGACGACAGTGATGGCTCTGGAAGCCTAAACGAGATGGCAGAAATGGCTCTGGGAGCCTAAACGAGACGACAATGATGGCTCTGGAAGCCTAAACGAGACGACGGTGATGGCTCTGGAAGCCTAAACGAGACGACAGAAATGGCTCTGGAAGCCTAAACGAGATGGCAGAAATGGCTCTAGAAGCCTAAACGAGACGACGGTGATGGCTCTAGAAGCCTAAACGAGACGACAGTGATGGCTCTAGAAGCCTAAACGAGACGACAGTGATGGCTCTGGAAGCCTAAATGAGATGGCAGAAATGGCTCTGGAAGCCTAAACGAGACGACAGAAATGGCTCTAGAAGCCTAAACGAGACGACAGAAATGGCTCTGGAAGCCTAAACGAGATGGCAGAAATGGCTCTAGAAGCCTAAACGAGACGATAGTGATGGCTCTAGAAGCCTAAACGAGACGACAGTGATGGCTCTAGAAGCCTAAACGAGACGACAGTGATGGCTCTAGAGGCCTAAACGAGATGGCAGAAATGGCTCTGGGAGCCTAAACGAGACGACAATGATGGCTTTGGAAGCCTAAACGAGACGACAGTGATGGCTCTGGAAGCCTAAACGAGATGGCAGAAATGGCTCTGGGAGCCTAAACGAGACGACAATGATGGCTCTGGAAGCCTAAACGAGACGACGGTGATGGCTCTGGAAGCCTAAACGAGATGGCAGAAATGGCTCTGGGAGCCTAAACGAGACGACAATGATGGCTCTGGAAGCCTAAACGAGACGACGGTGATGGCTCTGGAAGCCTAAACGAGATGGCAGAAATGGCTCTGGAAACCTAAATGAGACGACAGTGATGACTCTGGAAGCCTAAACAAGATGACAAAAATGGCTCTGGAAGCCTAAACGAGATGACAGTAATGGCTCTGGAAGCCCAAGCAAGATGACGAAAATGGCACTGGAAGCCTAAACAAGATGACAGTAATGGCTCTGGAAGCCTTAAACCAAAAATAGTGATGGCCATGAATGCCAAAACTGAGAAGCGATGACGGCTCTGAACGCCACACTGAAAAGTGATGAAGATGACTCTGAACGTCAAACTGAGAAGTGATAACGACTCCGAATGCCGAAACCGAGGATGCGACTCCGAATGTGGATCTGAAAATCGATGATGGCTTTGAATACCGAAACTGAGAAGTGATGATGATGACTCTGAACGTCGATCTGAAAACCGATGATGGCTCTGAACGCCGAAACTGAGAGGTGATGATGATGACTCTGAACATCAAACCGATGCGACTCTGAACGTCGATCTGAAAACCGACGACGGCTCTGAACGCCGAAACTGAGAAGTGATGATGATGACTCTGAACGTCGATCTGAAAACCGATGATGGCTCTGAACGCCGAAACTGAGAGGTGATGATGATGACTCTGAACATCAAACCGAGGATGCGACTCTGAACGTCGATCTGAAAACCGACGACGGCTCTGAACGCCGAAACTGAGAAGTGATGATGATGACTCTGAACGTCAAACCGAGGATGCGACTCTGAATGTCGATCTGAAAACCGATGACGGCTCTGAACGCCGAAACTGAGAAGTGATGATGATGACTCTGAACGTCGATCTGAAAACCGATGATGGCTCTGAACGCCGAAACTGAGAGGTGATGATGATGACTCTGAACATCAAACCGAGGATGCGACTCTGAACGTCGATCTGAAAACCGACGACGGCTCTGAACGCCGAAACTGAGAAGTGATGATGATGACTCTGAACGTCAAACCGAGGATGCGACTCTGAATGTCGATCTGAAAACCGATGACGGCTCTGAACGCCGAAACTGAGAAGTGATGATGATGACTCTGAACGTCAAACCGAGGATGCGACTCTGAATGTCGATCTAAAAACCGATGATGGCTCTGAACACCGAACTGAAAAGCGACAATGATGGCTCGAAACGCCGAAACTAAAAAGTGATGATGATGACTCTGAACGATAAGAACTAGAGAAGTGGCTCTGAACACCGAACTGAAAGTGTGACATGATAACTCTGAATGTCGTAAACCGTGAATGAACGACGGCCTTGAACGCCAGACCGTAAGGAAACAATGAGGGGGAAATATGCCTCAGTGTGGCATGCCGCTGCAAATCTCAAGCCGCTAGAGATGGCTGAAAGGGGCTCTACGAGTCTCGATCAACGCTCCACTGAGAGCTTATCTCGATGAAGAGCTCAGGAATAATGGTCAATAAGGCGAACACAATATCTCTCGGCTGAGTGACGAAAGCTATAACGGGTCTGTGAGAGAACGATCGCCTCCATGGCTAAAGGAGGGAAATATGCCCTAGTATGGCATCAGATGTATCTAATCTGCCCTGATGACCCGAGAATGACACCAAGGGGATGCGTAAAAAGACCTAATGTGTACCGCACTGAAATGATGACGTGGGAATCTAGGCACTCGACATAACCTCGTCCCATAACCACGACTATATCAAAGAGTGAGAATTCGACCGAACGACTCAAGAGAAGCTCCTCAGAGTATCAGGATAGAATGGAATCGAATCATCAACCTGACGTGTATCTCATAACTGAGGGTGGTCATGCAAATCAGTAGGGAATCTACAAATCTCGATGGGGAATATGCCCCAGTGTGGCACCGAGAAAGATCAGATGAGCTCAAGTCATCCATGCCTGGCTAGATGGCTCTCGATAGGCTCCGCTAAGGAACCATCGTGAGGATAGCGAATATATCATCATCTCTGCATACATCTCGCCAAATAAGGATAAGCACGCCACTACCTCACGATCTGTAAATCTCATCCAAACCGAAATATGCCCCTGTATGGCATCGAAATGTATGATAGGTCAGAGATCAGATAGCATGGAATCATCTATCCTCGAACATGTGACCTCCGCGAAGATCCATAAAGATCCTCCGAAACGGAATACGCCCTGGTAGGGCATCAGGTGTGCGACAGGTCCGAAGAACAAATGTCATGAAATCATCCATCGTCGCACACGTGACCTCCATGAAAGTCCGTAAATCTCATCCGAAACGGAAAATATCCCCCAGTATGGGCTCTGAACGTCAATACTAAGAAGTGATGGCTCTAAACGCCGAAGCTAAAAAAGCGACGAGGATGGCTCTGAACACTGATACTAAGAAAATAATAGCTTTAGAAGCCAAATCAAAAAGCTAACTCTAAACACTAAACTAGAAGAATAATGGCTCTAGAAGCCAAACCAAAAAGCTAACTCTAAATGCTAAACTGAGAAAACTAATAGCTCTCAAAGCCAAACCAAAAAGCTAACTCTAAACACTAAACTAGAAGAATAATGGCTCTAGAAGCCAAACCAAAAAACTAACTCTAAACACTAAACTAGAAAATAAATAATAGCTCTAGAAGCCAAACCAAAAGGCTAACTCTAAATGCTAAACTAGAAGGCCCATAGGTGAAGACCTACGGTGGTGATAAATCTAAAACAAAAGGGGAATGCCTAAGCAAACTGACGGTAGGGGAAAGCCCTAAACAAGATGAAAATAGGAGGATGCCCTAAACGAAATGACAGTGGGGGGATGCCCCAAACGTAAATGACAGTGGGGGGATGCCCCAAACGTAAATGACAGTGGGGGGATGCCCCAAACGTAAATGACAGTGGGGGGTTGCCCCAAACGAAAATGACAGTGGGGGGATGCCCCAAACGTAAATAACAGTGGGGGGTTGCCCCAAACGAAAATGACAGTGGGGGGATGCCCCAAACGTAAATGACAGTGGGGGGATGCCCCAAACGTAAATGACAGTGGGGGGTTGCCCCAAACGAAATGACAGTGGGGGGTTGCCCCAAACGTAAATGACAGTGGGGGGTTGCCCCAAACGAAATGACAGTGGGGGGTTGCCCCAAACGAAAGGCGCTAAAAGGGGGTATGCCCCAGTATGACGACTCGCAAAGATCCAGAAATAGATCGAGCAGTGAGAAAGTACACAAAAGACCTGATGAACTCAAGGATGGGGGGTATGCCCCAATGTGACGACCCATAAAGATCAAGAAGTAGATCGAGTAATGAGAGAATCTGCAAAAGATCTAATAACCTCAAAGATGGGGGTATGCCCCAGTGTGAAGACCCACAAATATCAAGAAATAGAATGAGGAGTGAGAAAATCCGCAAAAGAATCTGGTAAAACTCAAGGATGGGGGTATGCCCCAGTGTAAGACAGTAACCAACATAAGACATAGAATCTCACCAAACAAGACACTCTGGGATATGCTCAATGATGATGCAATGAAAAAACACATACAGAGCCTCAATGAACAAATGCTAAAACAAGATCAAACATCACCAAAACTATGCTGACAAAGCAAAACTAAAATAATGGATCAAACAAATGCTGACCAAGACTCTAGGTCTGAAATGTAAGCAAATCAAAACACGACATGTCAACTATCAATATGAGTACATCATCACAAGTGCATCAACAATCTAATAGGTCCTACCATCATGGGAGATGTTGAACCTAACGTCCAAAGGCGTGTGAAAACTCAACTAGAAAGCTCAAGACTAGTTCATATCTTCCTCTGATCAAGATAAGAGGATAAGGTCATGTAAGATGGTGAAATATGTGGGCTCAAAAGATGTAAGGCTCTGATAAGATGAGTGCAGGTATAATAGAGTCCAATGTAGGATGTATAGATGTGTAACAAAGGAAAGTGGGTACCCAAGTCGGACCAAAGTACGTCGAGAAAATTGAACCTAGGGTGCCAATGACTCTATAATCCATCGAAAGTAGCGATCATAAACAGGAGGTGGAGTCTCAATGTCAAAATCAGCAAGATGGGTATGCCCCAGTATGAATGCATCATCCCAAAAATGGGTAAGTCATCAGTGCAAGATAAACCCTAGGAAGTATGTGTCTGGCATAAACTGTCATCTCACAAAATCATCAGCGATGAGTGGGCTATGCCCCAGTGTAAGCATCTCTGAATCAAACATCCATGAGAAGAATACAACCAATCATACATCATCTGATCAAAATGAACATCTGCTCATCAAAGCCATCGTGGTAATGTGAAGAGAATATCTGACCTCCCCCAAAGAAAAAGCATGTCCCAATGTGAACCGATATCTCTGAGATCAACCGCCAATGAAAGGGTTATGCCCCAGTATAGGGCAAACCCTGAAATGACTAAACTCCGCTGCATGCTCTCATAAGTGTCCGTGTCCTGATCCAATCATCTCAAAAATATGTCAACAATGATGAGAAGGCTATGCTCGTGTGATCACATCAAATATATCACCCAATCATATCTCGTACTCCAATGTGAAATGAATCTAATCGCCTCCAAGGAACAGCTATGCCTAAAAAACCATCATCGATTGAAAGGGGTATGCCCCTGTGTAAAGTACACCAGACGAAATGCGCCAGTCTCATGCTCCAATGTGAAAAAGGACATCTGATATCCCCCGAGAAATGGACATGGCTCAAAAATCCGTCATTGACTGAGAAGAATATGCCTCGACATAATGGTCATCCGATAGAAAAAAAACTCTCTGAGATGACTATGCTCCAGTGTGGCATCGGATGTAGGACGGGTCAGAAGAAAAAGCGACATGAAATCATCTATCGTCGAGCACGTGACCTCCGTGAAAATCCGTAAATCTCATCCGAAACGGAAATATGTCCCAATATGGCATCGGGTGCACGACAGGTCCGAAGAACAAATGACATGAAATCATCCATCATCGAACATGTAACACTGGTCGTCCGAATCCATAACTGAATCATGCACATATATCCAAGATGCACCTCCCAGATGGCGAGGCATGATGGCATCCAAGTGTCGAGAAGTGCGGACCTAGCTGGATGGATCTCGGGGGCTCCGTAAGGTAACGATCATGTCCACGTCTCAATGAGCATCCAGTAAGTGATAATGATCATGCAAATCTGTGAGGATCCATAAACCTCCAAACGAAATGGGATATGCCGCAATGTGGCACCAGAGGTACGATAGGTCAAAAATCAGGTGACACCAAGTCAATCATCGTCGAACTCACAATCCCGGTAATCCGAACACAACTGAATCAGTCCTACACATCAAAGAGGCGACTCCCAGAAGAAGAAGCATGACGATATCTAAATGTCAACCAGATCTCAAACACCTGTCCAAGTAAAGGCTGTCAAAGACGACATCTGATCCCATGGCCTCAAGGTGGTCTTAAGACACGGGACGTAACGTAGGCTAGGGTGATAGGGTAATAGAAATGAAAGGAAACTAGGCTCAAATACCCGATGATCAGAAAACCATGCCCTCGTATATGAAATGCAACATGTATAGTGAATCTCATGAGCCATGGAACTGAGAATGCCTAACGTGAATATGATGTCAATAAGGAGACAAATGAAACAAAATGAACTGATAGTGATATGTGTAATGATGATGCGAAGTGAGCATCGAACCCGAGATGGGTCGCTGTAAGGAGAGAATAAGACGTGAAGGGAATGAGATGAATCACAAGCAACGATAAAAGCGACAGCGAAACAACGAATATGTGAAGAAAGGTGATGATCGACTCAGATCAAACATGAAGTGAAGTCACATCAATAATGAATGTAATGATGGAAAGGACAATGACTCAAAGTCCTTAGGAGAAGGTCACTCATCTCTCTCACAAATAGATATGACGAAGCAATACAAATAACATGGGATCTCAGAGAGTTCACATACGAACTCCCAATAACGAACATACTCGATAAAAATGACCCCCAAACATCAATATACATACTCAATGATCGAGAACACTATGCACATACACACATGTGCTAATAATAATAATAATGATTTTTTCTTTTCTTTTCTTTTTCTTTTTCTTTTCTTTTTTTTTCTTTTTCTTTTTTTTTTTTTTTTTCTTTTTCTTTTTCTTTTTCTTTTTCTTTTTTTTTTTTTTTTTTTTTTTACATATATACAAATACGCGTACCCTGAACGTGAATAAATGAACCCCAAAGATGATATCAATAACAAATGGACACACCCCCAAGTGCTAAGGTAACAAACAAACTCTCTCTGACAAGATGACCTTCTCAAACTAAGGATCTCTAAACCAGTGTCCGCGAGATAGATGGTGGAAATGATGTGACTATCCTCCATGTGATGAACTGAGGGGGATCACCACTCAGGGTGGAGAGAATATGAGACCAACAAATAGTAGATAGGATAAGGAAGAAGAGATGAATAACACAACCAACAAGATGAGATGAAAATGCAGAGGTGCAATGATAGGAAAAGATAATGAGAAAAATGTGTTTCTAGGTCCAAGGCTCATGAGACCCCCAAACAATGCATGCATACATTAAAGGGCCCCTATCCCGGTGTGAAAATGTGAGCAAGGCGATAAGAAAGAAAGGCTATAATTCGCATGCGAGGCTCAATGGGCTAGCAACGGACTATGTATAAAAAAAAAGGGAATAACAAGGCATATGGCTAACCGAAATGATGGCCACCCATCCTGCGACCATGGTCTCAAACATAGTACCTCTTTAGCTGATCCACATTGGTCGGCTCTGAGAATCGGTTTCCATCTAAATCCATCAACCATGCGGCGCCCTCTGGGGTCAACTCCCTGATAAAATAAGGTCCGCTCCAGTTGGGTCTGAACTTCCCTCTAGGATCATGTATCAACCGTACTCCGAATGCTCCATAATAATCTCAAAGATGATCCTCTCAAAGCAAAGTGAATGGTGATCTCATCAGGCACGACTGCCCATCATAAGCCAACTCTCATCATACAATATCAACCTCTGTACTCACGGAAAAATAAGTGACAGTCTCATCAAGCAATCGACCAATCCTCATATCGTAAACCACCCAAAGATCATAAGCTAACCGTCGTCATGTGAGATCAACCCTAGGCTCAAACTCCTCGCTCTCTACCTGGTCGAACCAGAGGGGGAATGTATAAAGCTAGAAAAAACCGAGGATGGGAAGGTCATATAATGGTCTCAAGGGTAGTGTTGTGCAAAGCTCACAATGGATGGATGTAGGTCAAAACAGAGTCAAATTGCGGGAAGTGAGCAAGGCACTGCTCTGATCATAAGAAGATGTGTCACAGTCTCGAACTCCCTGAGTCAAATCTCTGACCTAGGCTAATAGGCTCAATATCCTCCATGATAGGTCAAGCCTCAAGACCACAATGTGTAAGTGAAGAGATGCCTCAAGTAAAAAGAACAACACATCATATCACAAAACACAAACATATGTGCATAAAGAAAAAGACATCCAATGGGATAACCGATGAGTATATCATGCAAAAGAAGGATAACAAAGACAATACTCAAGAATCGAGTTATAGTCTCTAAAAGTCAAAAGTAAAACAAGACTAAACAAACAAAAACAAAAATAGTGACTGGTCCTGTCATCACATCGGTCGAAAATCTAACCAATAATCAAACAAAGAATGAGGTACTGAGCCCGTGACAGGTGTGTAGTGTAAAAAGATGATCAATGAACATATCCCAAAGTATCGAGTGAGTGATAATCAAAGTGAAAGGGTGTGTCGATCCAAGAAATGAGAACGAAAACCCTAAGGGGAAAACATGCTAAACTCGTCAAGTGAAAAACACAAACTAAGGCGACCAGACGAAAGGTGATCCAACCGATACTCAAACTCATACCGATCTCCGAGCACTCTCAACTAGAGACTAAAAAGAGGGAATACTAGATCCGAACTATAACTAAAGAGACTCTGAAGGCCCTCAGATGCACACACGTGTAGGGAGGGAGTCCTAATCGAAGGATCTACGGCTCAACCTACAAGGTCAAGGTGGCTCTAAATGGGTATGGGTGGACTTTAAAGGATCCCTAGTAAAAGCGATCATACCCTCCGGCGGTACGCAACCTTCTGCACGCCTCCGAAGAGACAGGGCATTTCCATGCAAGGTGGTCATCACCTCCACACATGCACTACCTCGAGATCCTAAGGGGTTTCCTATGGTCAAAGATCTCACAACTCTCAGCACTCAGTAATCGACTAACGTCCACAGTGAGTGGTGTGGGTGCATCCGAAAACCCTATGAAACTAAAAGAAAACACACTGACCACACAAATATCCTGAAATCTAGCTCCGGGCTATACAAGTCTTCAAAGTTCGGACTCCAATCAGCATCAATATGTCGACCACCTCCAGAATGCTCCCAAACATAGATATAGCCCGTCGCTAGACCCTATTCCTAATCACTAGCTCGGTCGAAGAGCAAACAAGGCAACAAGTCTCGTATCAAATATGAGAGCAAGGAAAACAATGTCGACCGAGACTAGGGACTTGGAAATAAGGGGATAAGTGTGTGTTCCACATAGACACACAACTCATGCAGTCGCATCAGGATGAGAAGAGTCATGCAACAGACAATCATGCAAAACAGGTATATATCATCCAAATCTACACACAAGCCAATAAAGAAGAATATCTGACAAATGATAGCATGCTCTATGATAAACAAGATAATATATAACTGAGAGAATCAATCATGTCAAATCAAATGATATACAATGGTGAGTCTATACATGTGAGGTAATCATAACAAACATGGCAAAATCAGAATGACTATGCTAAGCAAGGCAAGATGATCAACCAATATAATCAACATGTCAATATACTCAACAAACATGGCAATGAAGCACAGAAAAATCAAAATCCTCAATCAAGACAATCAATCTCATAATCAGCATGTCAAATATCTCATACAAATATATCAATGAAGCATTAAGAAACTGGCTATATTAGAATCCCCATCCAAAATAATCAACCAACATGATCAACATGTCAATGTCCCAAGTGAAAGCTCGAGAACTCTCGATGTGCAATCAAGAAATGAGTACTCACTGATCGACTCACCAAACGCCACGTTTGCTTCACTTTAAGTTCAAGCTTGACCCTCTAAAAGATCCCCAGCGGAGTCGCCATTTTGTGGACCCCGCATTTCGGCTCATGCGTTTCCCACTCGATGGCGAGCTCGAATTTTATTTGAAAATTGGATTTTTTATTGATTATTTGAAAATGACTTGGAGTCGCCACTTATTTTTGTTTTATTTTTAAAGGGTAAACAAAATAAGAAAGAAAAACCCTAAGTGTGACTCCTTATTTTGGAAAAGGTGGTCTGTAAAAAACCGGATCGGGTTCGGGGGTCAGGTTACTTATCGGGAAGGTACGGTGAAGACCATAGCACCCCTCTAAGTCCCTAAAGTCGGGTCTCTACTAATAAAATGAAGCAATCATGGCAGTGGACGAGTAGATCGATGAGTACCCAGAATAAATCATGCACACGTGAGAATCTAAACATGCATATCGAAAATGACCGGAGCGGATGTAGATGCGTACCTGGGCAGTGATCCATGAGGCGCTATCAAGAAGTGAGGTTAGTGTATAATAAAGAGCACAAAACATATCACATGCGTCACCAAATAGAAATTAAAAACTGTTCAAGGGAAAACTGGATTTTTGAAATTTATTTGAAAATTGGAATTTTTGAAATTAAATACAAGAATGAGAATTTTAGAAATTAAATTTGAAAGGAATTGGAATTTCGGAGAACTAAATTTGGGAATCGGAATTTTGAAGAATTATTTAAAGACAAAATCTTAAATAACGAATGAGTGAATAAATAAATGAATGGAATAATAATAATGATGAAATTATAAAGATTAGGTAAATAATTGCGAAAAATAGAATTTTAGAGATTGGAGATTTGAATTTAGAGATTGACATTTTGAGAAATTATTTGGAGATGAGATTTTAAATATATGAATAAGTGAATAAATAAATTAATAGGAGAATAATAATAATGAAAATAATCATTAAATAAACAAAACATGAATTTTGGAATTTTTGAAATTGGAAGTTTTAAAGAATTGATTAAAAATAGAGTTTTAAAATAAATGAATGAAATATTAGTGATTAAATAAATTGAAGTGAGCATGGGAATTTTCGGAAATTGGAATTTTGATAAAATAAGTTGATATGAAAAACAAAATTTCAGAAATTGTAATTAAATTTAAGCACTAGAATTTTGATGGCTTATTCAAACATTGAATTTTAAAATAAATAAATAAAATAATGATCATTAAACCAATTGATGTGAGAATTAAAATTTCAGAAGTTAGAATTTAAATTAAGAAATTGAAATTTTGGAGATTATTAAAAGGTTGAATTTTAAATAAATAAATAAAATAATGATAATTAAATAAACTGATATGAGAATTAAAATTTCGGAAATTGGAATTTAAATTTAGAAATCGGAAATTTTGAAGATTCTTAAAAGGTTGAATTTTAAAAATGAATAAATAAATAAAATAATAATGGAGAATTAAATTTTGATATTGAAAATTAAAATTTCGGAAATTGGAGTTTTGAGGAGTAGTTTAAAGATTGAATTTTAAAGATAAGCAAGTGAATAAATAATGATGATTAAATAAATGGATGTGAGAATTAAAATTTCGGGAGTTGGGATCGAATTCAGAAGTTAGAAAATTAAGATTGTTTAAAGAAGGAAAACTTGAAATAAATAAATACAATAATAATAACGAATATAATGATTAAATGTATGAACGAGAATTTTGGAATTTCTTCAAATCGGCAATTGAATTTAAAGGTTGGAAAGTTGGAATTGTATAAGGAAAGATATTTTGAAATAACTAAATGGAATAATATTAATAATAATGATAGTTGAAGTTTTTTTTGAAAACTAGGTTTTAAAGATTGGAGCTTTGGCAACTGGATTAAAATTTTGAATCTTGACAATTAACTTTGGAAAAAAAAAAATTATTCTAAAATGGAAACTTCAGAAATTAGATTTAAGGAGAGAACTTTGGACAATTAAACTATGAGAATATGAATTTTGAAAGTTAAACACTGGAAAATTGAAATAATAATAATAATAATAACAATGATAAGATTTGAAAAATTGAACAAATAATAATAATGACAATGATAATAATAATAATAATAGTAATAATAATAATAATAATAGTAATAATAATAATAATAATAATAATAACAATAATAATCGTTAATAATAATAATGATAATAATCCGTTAATAATAATAATATCCGTTAAAGATAATAATAATAATAATAATAATGTCCGTTAATAATAATAATAAAACTAGTCAATAATGATAATAATAATTAATAATAATAATATTTAATAATAACAATAATAGTTAATAATAATAATAATAATAATAGTAATAATTGAAATAATATGCAAATTCGGGCCTGGGACACTTATGCAAATTTGGGCTTGGGGCAGAAGCCCAACTACCAATCCATGGGCTGCAACCTTAGCTTTTAACATTTTTGCCTGAAGATGCACCTTCCAGCCGGTATCATTTCAAACCAGCTTCTATTGCTTGACAGAGAATGGTGGTGGGCAGGCTAGATGGGGTCATGGAAGACGTTGCGAGGTGGTGGCAAAGGAGGATCGTGTAGCAGCTATACCTCAGCTGGTGGCGCGAAGATTGCCACAACGGCGAGAGCGCCATTGCCCATGGTACGCGTCAATGGGGGCCGCGGTTCCGTCGTGGGTGCAGCATGGCGTCGGAAACTCGCGAGCAGGAGCAGACATGGGGTAGGAGGCGCAGAGTAGCCAAGTGGTGGTGGTGATGGGTTCAGCAAAACAACGGGTTTGGGTGAGACGAAATGTGGGTGATGAGAGGGTGAGAAAAACTGGTTGCATGGGTATAAAAATGGGGGTGAGAACGAGGGTTACGAGGTGGCACAAGCATGGGCTGTGAGGGAGCACAGAACATGGGTGGTGGTTTTGTTTTTTTTAGAAAACAAATGGGTGCATGAATCCTAGTGAGAGAAAGCGGGGCTAGCGGCGGTGTGACGGGTATGGAAGATTAGTGGTGGGAGAAGGTTAGATAGTTGGTATGAGAGAAAAGGACGTGGAGGGCAGTGACGTGAGACCCATGAAATTTAAAGAAGGAAAATGATGTACACTAGGGGAGCATGAGGATGAAGGCATGTATGGAAATCGGAATAAGGAGCATGAGGATGATGACGACCATGCATGTACAGAGATAGGCACCAAAGAGGAATGAAAATGAGAACAGAGCATAATGTGCATACAAACGAGTTCAACCCAAAACCAAACCTGTGGCCCTTGATGTCCACAGCAAACAATAAATATCATGCATATATTATCAAATGGTGAAGAAGGCATTAAGAAATGGAGACTTACCGCGCCCGCGGAAGCTTCTTCTGTCTGTTTTTTTCTCCCTCTCGCCAAATCTCTTCCCCTTCTGCTCTCGTCCTCTGCCTGAAGACAAGCCCCCCTCTGCAAAAATGCCTCCAGAGAAAAAAAAACCGAACCCCTTTTCAACCTCTTTCCTCCTTTTTTCTTTTTTTTTCCCCTTTTCTTTTCTCTCGTGTCTTCCTCAGCAAGCCAGCCGTATCCCGTCCCATCTGCCGCCCAAAAGCTCTGCCTTCTCCCCCCCTTTCACTTCCAGCCGTCCTCGGGTGGATAAAGAAAGCAGAAAAGAAGCAGAAAAAAAATAAAAATCAATGAAAATAAAAAACCTGCCCCCCAATTGAGGGGGTCTACAAATGGGAATGAAAAAATAAAAAATTTTAACGTGTTTAGTTGCTTGTGCTGAGAAACAATTTTTTTAAAAACAAAGTAACAAATTTTATAATTTTAAAAAATAATATTAGCAATTATTAATTTTAAATTATTATTATTGATTTTTAACCAAATAAATCAATTATACTTTTGGAAGATGTTAATATCTTTATAATATTTATAAAATATATATATATATGATTTATGATTTTATTATAATATTACTATTCATATTTTATTAAAAACTATTTATTTTTTAGTTTATTTATAATTGAAAAATTATATTTATTTTTAATAAGATTTTAATTAAATTTATTTTATATTATATAAATTGAATTTACAATTTGCTTTTTACAGAATCAAAATAAAAATATTTTTAAAAATAACTTATCCAAAAAAAATTTTGGATTTTCAATTTTTGAAAAGTGTTTTTAAAAATAACATGCATTAGGGAATTAAAATACCCCCAAGAGGTAAATTGAAATTCCACTTATAAGTAAAATTTCATTTCCTTTGAGATCATTCTTAATTTCATTATCATTGTCATTTAAGTTATTCAATTATAAAAATAATTGAGAAAATAAATGAGATGTTCATTCTACTTCTTTTTCCCTGCATACCAAATATGACCTAAAAATCATTCATATAATTTAGAAAAGTTTCCACTACTATCCCGCATACCAATATTATCTTTAAAAGCATTCATACGATTTAGAGGACCTGGCATGGACTCTAATAACTGCTTTAAGTCATGTACATTACCTTAGAATATTAGAGTGACATGAAGGTTAAAAATAGACTTTGATACTATTTATAATAATACACTACATTTCCACTTTGAATTTATTAGACTCTAGGATTAAAATGCATCTCCATAAAAAATAAAATTAAATAAAAAAATAAAAAAGTTTACTCATATAATATTATAAATTTGCTCTTAAATTGAATATGAAACATGATACTATGTGTTCAAAAATCTCTTCTATTTTAAGAGAAATTGGCCCTAGAAATCGAAGATTAGTTTGAAAATTGATTGATCTGGTTTCTACATATCAAAAGGTTTTTTTTTTTTTTTTTTTTTTTTAACTTTGATAGCTAATTACAAAAATAATTCATATAAAAGGGCACTTATGAAATTATTGAGGATTCTATGACAATTTTTACCACGTCGTGTATTAAATTTATATTAAATGTGTCTTTCCTATAATTCTATAAAATTAAATTTATCTCTTAAAAAGACATCTTTCACAATTTTTATATCAGTCATACATTGAAAAAAAATTGAATTTATATTAAAAGTGTCTTTTCAATAAATACCTTTTACAATTCCATAAAATTGAATTTCTATTAAAGTTTCTTAAAGAGATGTCTTTTATAATTTTCATACCAATCATGCATTGAAAAAAACAATTTAATTTATACTAAAGGTGTCTTTTCAAGAGGCACCTTTCACAATTTCATAAAATTGAATTTATATGAAATGTGTTTTTTGAAACAATACTTTCCACAATTTTCGTATCAGTCGTATATTTAAAAAAAATAAATAAATTTATATTAAAGGTATATTTTCAAGAAACACATTTCAGGATAAAATCCAACATGACCAAAATTATTGTAAATTTAGAGATATTT